>MCJB01002292.1:66648-76934 GCA_002018475.1 Nicotiana obtusifolia | reverse complement strand
GGGGGGGGGGGGGGGGGGTTGGGTTTTTATTTTGGTGTGACTGAACCTCCGGGAGAGGCTACCTACGTATCCTTTCGGAATCAAGTCAGACGTAGTTCAGGCTACGTTGGTTTTGGATTTTGTTTTGTTTTGTTTTCTTTTTCTTTTCTTTTCTTTTCTTTTCTTTTTCTCTTTTTTTTTAAAATTATATCTTCTTCTTTTTTTCAACTAAACTTTGCCTTGATGCTTTCGAGTTCCAAAGAGGGTGATCAAAGAAGGATAACCGGCTCAAAGGGTTAGCAAAGGATTGGAGTATTTGGGGTAGCAAGAATGAAAGCCTTCGTCATTTCAATCGGAAAGATTACACATAGTATATTTTGACTGCATCTGCATTTACTGCTATTTCGGGATCATTTCCTTCAATGTCTCCCAAGTACAGCGCTCCTCTCGGCAATATCTTTCTGATGATATATGAGCTTTTCCAATTAGGAGCGAACTTTCCTTTTGCTTCTTGATAATAGGGAAGAATTCGTCTTAAAACGAGTTGCCCCACTTCAAACTTTCTGGGCCGCACCTTTTTGTTGTAAGCCCGAGCCATTCTTTGTTGGTATAACTGCCTATGGCATACTGCGGCCATCCACTTTTCATCGATTAGGGTTAGCTGTTCCAGGCGGGTTTTGACCCACTCGCTATCTTCAATTTCAGCTTCGACAATAATCCGGAGGGAAGGAATCTCTACTTCCGCTGGTATCACGGCTTCAGTGCCGTAAACCAAACGATATGGAGTTGCTCCAATTGATGTACGCACAGTGGTGCGGTACCCCAATAATGCAAATGGCAACTTTTCGTGCCATTGTCTGGAACTTTGAATCATCTTCCTCAAAATCTTCTTGATGTTTTTGTTTGCTGCTTTCACGGCACAATTGGCTTTGGGCCGATAGGGAGTAGAGTTTCTATGCGTTATTTTGAATTGTTCGCATATTTCACTCATCAAATGACTATTCAAATTTGCAGCATTATCTGTGATGATGGTTGCGGGGATGCCAAAACGGCATATGAATCTGTGCCCATTTGAGGCTTTTGGCTCTATCGGCCCAATGACATCCATGCCCCAGGCAACAAATCGCCAAGGTGACGACATGGGATGTAGTTCTGTGGGAGGTGCATGAATCAAATCACCGTGCACCTGACACTGATGACACTTTCAAACAAAGCTGAAACAGTCCTTTTCCATGGTCAACCAGTAATAGCCCGCTCGGAGGATTTTCTTTACCAAGACATACCCGTTTATGTGGGGTCCGCATAGTCCTACGTGCACTTCATGCATGATCTTTTCAACCTCTTCGGCATCAACGCATCTTAACAGATTGAGGTCCGGGGTTCTTTTGTACAGGATATCACCACTTAAAAAGAAACCGCTTGCCTGTCGTCTGATGGTTCTCTTTTGGTCTCCACTGGCTTGATCTGGGTATTCTTTGGTTTTCAGAAACCTCTTAATGTCATGATACCATGGTTGAACACTTGTTTCCGCTTCAACTGTGTTACAATAACCATGCCTTTCGTGGATCTGGATCTCCAGAGGATCAATGAGGGCATTACCTGGGTATGGCAGCATAGAGGCCAAAGTAGCCAGTGCGTCAGCTAATTCGTTGTGATAACGTGGGATGTACTTGAACTCTATTGATTCGAATCGTCTGCTCAGATTTTCCACATGTTGTCTATATGGAATAAGCTTGATGTCTCGTGTCTCCCATTCTCCTTGGGCTTGTCGGATAATCAAATTCGAGTCTCCCATGATTAACAAATGTTCAACATCCTGGGCGATCGCCATATTCATGCCCATAATGCAAGCTTCATACTCAGCCATGTTGTTTGTGCAGAAAAATCGAAGCCTGGCTGTGGCCAGATAATGCTGACCATCAGGCGAGATCAAGATTTCCCCAATCCCAACACCTTTTGCATTTACTGCTCCATCAAAGAACATTTTCCAAGTATTGGTGTCTTCGGATATTACCTCAATTGAATTAACTTCCTCGTCCGGGAAGTAAGTATTCAAAGGCTGATATTCATCATCAACAGGGTTTTCAGCCAGATGGTCTGCTAATGCCTAGGCTTTCATCGCCGTGCGAGTGACATAGACTATGTCAAATTCTATGAGCAGGATCTGCCACTTGGCTAATCTCCCAGTGGGCATCGGCTTCTGGAATATGTATTTTAGCGGATCCAATCTGGTTATGAGATAGGTGGTGTGTGCATGCAAGTAATGCCTCAGCTTCTGAGCGACCCAAGTTAAAGCACAACAAGTTGTCTCCAGTAGAGTATGCTCGGATTCTTAACTGGTGAATTTCTTACTCAGGTAGTAGATGGCCTGTTCTTTCCTTCCGGTCACATCATGTTGCTCGAGGACACAGCCGAAAGAATTTTTCAGGACTGTCAGATACAAGAACAGAGGTCTTCCTGGCTCAGGTGGGACCAACACTGGCGGATTCGACAAATATGCTTTGATTTTGTCAAAAGCTTCTTGGCATTCGTCTGTCCATTTAATGGCCGCATCTTTCTTTAACAAACGGAATATGGGTTCGCATTTAGAAGTCAGTTGAGCAATGAACTGGCTGATATAGTTCAATCTTCCCAACAGACTCATGACATCTTTCTTGGTTTTGGGAGGGGGTAGATCCCGAATAGACTTTATCTTGGTTGGATCTAGCTCAATGCCCCTTCGACTAACAATGAAACCCAAGAGCTTGCCAGATGGGACTCCAAACGCACATTTGGCTGGATTCAGCTTTAAATTGTATTTGCGCAGCCTCTCGAAGAATTTCCTCAGATCTCGGACATGATCTTCCTTAGTTTGGGACTTGATAATCACATCGTCCACATACACTTATACTTCCTGATGCATCATGTCGTGGAAAATGGCAGTCATGGCCCTCATATATGTTGCCCCGGCGTTTTTCAGTTCGAATGGCATGACCCTGTAACAATATGTGCCCCAACGTGTGGTAAATGCTGTTTTTTCAGCGTCTTCTTTGTCCATCAACACCTGATGATATCCGGCATAACAGTCCACAAAGGATTGTATCTCATGTTAGGCACAATTGTCGACCAGAATATGAATGTTTGACAAAGGGAAGTTGTCCTTTGGACTTGCTTTGTTCAAATCTCTGTAGTCCACACACACTTGGGTTTTCCCGTCTTTCTTTGGCACTGGGACTGCATTGGCTAGCCACGTGGTGTACTGAACCACCCGAATTACTCCTGCTTTCAGCTGCTTTGTGATCTCTTCTTTGATCTTGTCACTGATATCAGTTTTGAACTTTTTCTGTTTTTGCTGAACAGGGGGATAATCAGGGTATGTCGGCAGTTTATGCACCACCATGTCAACATTGAGCCCTGGCATGTCATCGTATGACCAAGCAAACACATTTTTGAACTCAAACAAGAGTTGGATTAGTGCATCTCGAGTTTTTTCATCTGTGTGAATGCTTATCTTGGTTTCTCGGATTTCTTCAGAACTGCCCAAATTAACCGGCTCGGTATCATTTAGATTTGGCTTGGGTTTATTCTCGAATTGTTCCAATTCTCGGTTAATTTCATTAAAAGCCTCTTCTTCATTATATTCCAGTTCTTGATTCATTACATCGCAATTAGACATCGCGTTTGGATCTGGGCATGAAGTCCGCAAGCATGTCATGTTATTTAAAGCCGCATTACTAGAACTGAAAAGAAGAAAAAAAGTAAAATAACAGGATCAGAAGAGATGAATGATGAAATATTGATTTTCATTTCATTGAATTTTAAGATAACAAGGTTTACATTTGGAATTTGAAATACGAGACACTAAAAAGAAACATCCGAGTTACACCCTGGAATAACTCGTGATGTAGAAAAGGTGGCAAGACGAGTCTACCGAGAAATCCCGCCTGATTGGGAAGGGCGTAGCCTTCCAGTTTTGTAATTTGACGTCGGGCCCCATGTATAGTACCTCCGCGGTGCTTGAGCCTTCCCCTTCCTGAACCATGTGGATTTCGTATAACATTTGTTTCATGGCCCCAAAAATTTCTTCAATCTCTTCAGCTGTAAAGGTTTCATCTTCCTCTTCGTCAACATACTTGGGTTTGACGAATGTTTTGTATAAGGGCAGTATTGGCTTAATCAATACCCAACCGTCATTTTTCCTCTTCTTTGCCCATTTGAAATCAGCTGGCGTGGGCCAGAAACCTAACCCGAAGAATCCCTCGCTAGCAGTCGAGGTTATGGGCTCAGCTGTTCCTTGTAGCGATTTCCCGAGCCCTTTTCGAGGTTGGTACCCGTGTCTAATCATTTCCTTGGCCACCATCATTGATGCATTTGACAAAAAAGGTTGAGGGCAAGGGCTTCCTTCCTCATACTGATCTGCAACCACAACTTCGAAAGCTTGGTAGATTATATGCTCGTTTCCCTCTTTTGCCTCAAGGCATGGGACCGATGGATCCCGATAGATTGACTGTTCGTCTTCCCCGTGAACAACGATCTCCTGATTTTCGTGTTCGAATTTGACTATTTGAAGGAGCGTGGAGGGTACAGCCCCTGCTGCATGGATCCATGGATGTCCTAAAAGAAAATTGTAGGATGTGCCCATGTCTAGGACTTGGAAGGTTATTTCGAAATCGACTGGTCCGATAGTCAGAATCAAGTCGATCTCTCCAATGGTATCCCTCTTTAAACCGTCGAAGGCACGTACGCATACATCATTATGCTTGATTTTCTTTGTGCATATCTCCATGCGTTGCAGGGTTGAAAGTGGGCAAATATCTACCCCAGAGCCTCCGTCTATCATGACTCTCTTCACATAGTACCCTTCATATTTGACTGTTAGATGAAGGGCTTTGTTGTGGGCAGACCCCTCCGGGGGTAAATCATTTCTTCCAAAAGAAACTTGGTGGGTTATAAAAAACCTTTCAGCCATTCTTTCCAGCTACTCTATCGTAGTTTCAACAGGGATATAGGCTTCATTGAGGGTTTTGAGCAAAACCTTCTGATGCTCATCTGAGCTCATTAATAGTGACAGAAGAGAAACCTGATCGGGGGATTGCCGGAGTTGATCGATTATTTCATAATCTGCCATTTTCATCTTTTGAAAGAATGCTTCTACCTCCTTCGGACTCACCGGTTTCTTAGACAGGAAGCGTTTCTTGGTAGCATTGTTTACTTCCCTTAAATTGAGGTGTCTTTCAACCGGTTTGTCTTCCTGACTTTCTCCCAAGATTTCTTTACCCTTGTATGTTACCACGGTCTTATTGTAATTCCATGGTATGGCAGTAGGATCCGTCATGGGCCTTTGTGGCACGCGACCGATGACCACAGGCTCATTCAGCCTAGGTGGACATACTGGTCCCCGAACCACGTAGGTTCCCTTCGGCACATACATTTGAGTTTTTTGTTTATTTAGCTCAAATCTCTTAGGAGGGCTTAACAATTTTTGTTCTTTCTTCTGTCCTCGGGAATGTAGAGAACAGCATCTTTGGGTGGTAATGACCTGATTTCAATCTTTGATTTCTCTTCCACCTTTGGAGGAACACTTTGGCTTTTCTTCTCTGTGCTACCCTGTTTTTGGATAGCTTTTGATTTTATTTCTATGTCGGCTATGGCAATGATAGCCTTCAAAGCTGGGTTGAACTCTTTGTCCTCACAAATCATTCCAATGACCGGCCCGTTGTTATGAGCCGGTAGTGGGTTATTTGTTACATTGGGGACGTCCTCATCCCTAAGCACTATTCTCTTCTGTTCGATCAAGTCTTCCACTGCCCTTTTCAATGTCCAGCAGTTTTCTGTGTTATGCCCTTCGGCCCCAGAGTGGTATGCACAGCGGGTGCCTCTTTGATAGGAGGGCGATTTTGGGTTTTGCCTGCTCGAGGGAACAGGCTGGAGCAGACCCATTTGGACCAATTTTGGAAACAAGCTTGAATAAGACTCCCCAATAGGTGTGAAGTTTTTCCTTGGTGGCTCTCGAGCACGAAAATTATTTTGTTGGGGTCGAGGATTATAGTAAGTTTGGTATGAAGGCTGATTTTTAGGAGGTGGAGCTCTGTTTTGATTGAATGGTTGTTGAGGCCTGCCATATGGCTGGGCATTCATGACTGCGTATGGCGGATGGGCGTAAGCTACGTCCTGGTAGGGATAGTAATGTTGTGGGGCCCTTTCAGAGAAGAATGGTCTAGGTGGCCGAGGCTTTCTTGTACCTGAGGCGGCCATTGATGATTCCTCTTTCTTTTTCCTGTTAGCTAAACCTCCAGACCCGCCTTGAATGGCTTGGGAGGTGGCTCTGATTGCGGATTGGCTTAAAATCCATCCTGTTTTTAGGCCATTTTCTACCATTTCCCCGATCTTTATGGCTTCAGTGAATGGTGTCCCCATTGCTGACATCATGTTTTGATAATAGTCAGCCTCTTGTGCTTGCAGGAGAACCATAACCATTTCAGCCTCGTCCATAGGAGGTTTTACCCTCGACGCTTGCTCGCGCCATCTAACAGCATATTCTCTGAAACTTTCAGTAGCTTTCTTCTTCAAATTGGTTAAGGAAGTTCGGTCTGGTGCAATATCGATATTGTATTGGAACTGTCGGACGAAACTCTCGCCAAATCGTCCCAAATGTGCCATCTGGACATCTCCTGGTCCATATACCATTCAGAGGCGATGCCTGCTAAACTTTCCCCGAAATAGGCCATAAGGAGCTCTTCTTTTCCACCCGCTCCTCTTAACTGATTGCAGTACCTTTTGAGATGAGCAATAGGGTCCCCGTGCCCATCGTACTTTTCAAACTTTGGTGTTTTGAAACCCGCTGGAAAATGCACATAGGGGAACATACATATATCCGCATATGATACGCTTTTCTGTCTACTTAGACCTTGTATGTTTTTAAGGCTTTGTTCAAGGCTCCTCATTTTTCTTGCCATCTCATCTTGCTCGGGAGTCTTTATGTTTGTTTCCTGTCCTGGAGCAAACTCATATCTGGGCAATTGATGGTATGCCGTTGCGGTAAACTGAGCTGACTCAACTGGAAAAGGCTGTGCCTGATATGAAAAAGGCGAAGGATTGAAACTTGGTCGGGGAAAAGCAGGCTGCGTTGTGGCCGCACAAGGTGGTGCAGTGAATATATTTGATGTCGCACCGGCATTTGATGCCTGAGGGTGATCTTCAGAGGGAGTTCCCACAAAATTGGCAGTTACAGTGGGATATCCCAATGGGTAACTTATTGAAATGTTAGTGGTCCCACTGGCTCTGGGAAAGAGCTCGGGAAATCCTGGGATTGCGCTCGGTGGTTCCTTTCCATTCGTCCAAGCATCCCACATCTCCATCATACGGAGACGTAATAGCCTGTTCTCTTCGGCAGTTGCCGATTCCGGGATCAATATGCCGGAAATTGGGTTTTCCTCTGTGATAGGAATGGTTGGCAGTGTTATATCTGACGCCATTTCAATGCTTCCCTTCGACCTTGTGAAATATGGATGTGATGCCAGATCTCCACAAAACCAATCACCGAAATAGCAAACCTATACTTAACAGCGAACCGGTTAGTTCAGGACAAATAACAGATAGGTAATCGCACATTGAGTGTGATGTACCTAAGCAGTTAAATGGATTCCTATGTGTTTCACGACGGTTGCGTGTTTCATTCCGGCTTTGCCTATTTCCTTTCTTTTGCTTTCTAATTCTTACTTCATATTTTCGTTCTACTCTTGCTCTTTTTCTCCTCTCTTTTTAAAAAAAAATTAATTTATCAGATACTACATAATTCTGCAGAAATAAATATGAAAATAGAGGAGCAACTTTCAATTTCCATTAACAAAACATTTCTGTTACAGACTCGATCTTTAAAGAAGAACAATAACAGACTTGAAACCATTCTCGAAATAAGAACAGGAAAATACATATTGCAAAATCAAGAATACATTAAAGCTTCAGTTCCTGGGGCCCGTGGGACATCGTTCGGTCTTGCCACGGGCCTCTGTGCAAGATCCCCTTGGAGCTGCTCTAAATTGCTCATTATCTGGCGGACGTATATCATCACCGTGGCGAAAAAAGTGGTCTGAGTCATGTCTTCGCATGCCTGACATTTCGCAACATATACTCGGCAATTGCCCTGACCTTCTCTCGGATAATACCCTTCTCTTGAAGCAAACGCCCTATTTGCTGGTCTCGGGCTTTTAGCACCTGAAGGTCACGGTGGCTCTGATCTTGTATCTGTTGCAAATCCTGTTCCATCTGGGCCATTAGATCATAACAGTGTTCTCTGTCTGTTTTAAAGTTCCGAGCTTGTTTCTCTGCTTCATTTTCTAGACTGGTTATCTTTCTTTTCAAGTCGGCGATTGTTCCCTCATATCTTATTTTGATTTGCCGGACAAACTGCGCACGCCCTTCGGCGTTTTCTGCTAATTGTTTTCTAATTTTTTCCTACTTTGCCTCAGATTTTTCTAGACTGTCTTGGCATTCTATTACTTTCTTCCTCAAGCTGCTGATAAGCTTTCCGTCTGCCTGGCTTCTTTCTTGATTTCTGGCAGCCATTTTCATCTGTTGAATTTGAGCCTTGAGGGCTTCATTTTCCTGAGTCAGTTTTCTCTTTTCTCCTTCGTCTGCTGCGGCTTGTAAATCTTTCTCGAACTAAAGATCCCTGACTTGTTTTTCTAATTTGCTTAGGTGGCCTTATAGTCATTTTCGTTGGCCAACCAATCCCATTGGGCTTGTGACTCTTCAACAAATTCTTGGAGGTGGGCTCTTTTAGCTGGTCGTCTGGGCTCGGTTTCTTTCATACCATGCGAGATAACCAGGGGAGACTTCTCCCCGAGACATGTCCCGAACACAAGTGTTTTCCGGCAAGTATTGACATTCGCTCCAAATCTGACGAACCACTTTATCCGGGAATTGTCCTTCAACACTAATTTCAATTGCGTGACGGCTAAGATCCTCATCCTTGGGTACCATTTGGCATCTTCCTAATTGTCTTAAGACCCAGCATGGTGCATAGAGTTGGATGCTTCTAAGACCCATTAGGAGAAAATAAGGCCCAGTAGCCGACATATATAGGATTTCACCGACTGGAGAACAACCGAGAGTCCATTCTATCTGCTCTGCAGTGACAGAACGGAGACGGGATATCCATTCTGTGACCCCTTCAGGCATATTAACACTTTCAACCCTGGCTTGAAATTATGCTATGCAGCTCCTTTCTGTCGATGTGTATCTCATGTACCGAGGACGCCGACACAGATGCTCAACCATCCAGATTTGCAACAGAAGGTTACACCTTTTGAAGAAGCTTCCTCCGGCCTTACAGGCTGTGGTTCGGAAAATCTCAGATACGATCATGGGCGCAAGGACACTCTTGGCCTAAGTGATCAATATGCTAACAACTCCGGCTATCCGGATATCAATGTGTCCGTCCCTTCTGGGGAATACTAAGAGACCCATAAATGTTACCATGAAAGCGAAACACCTATGTTCTTCCCATTTCAATCGGTTTCCTTTACTACAGGTTTTGCTTTCCGGATCGTTAAAGCCCCCTACATGACCGTACCGTTGATAAATAAATCGCAGGGTAGAAAATCCGTTTGCCAGATCTGGGTTTTGGACCCCTCTACTTATTTTCAGCAGGTCTAGAAATTTATGCGGCCTAACGGCTCTTGGAGCAATTAGATACCCATGCCTCAATGGAACTTCATCTTTCCCGATATACCCAGTCATCTCCTCCAAGGTTGGTGTTAACTCAAAATCTGAGAAATGGAAGACATTTTGGGCCGAGTCCCAAAATGTGACTAAGGCCTTCATGAGGTCTCCCCTAGGCCTAATTGTCAGTAAATCCGGAAGGCCGCCCAAATATTGTTTAACCGTGTTCTGCCCTGACTCACCCAAATCCTGCCATCACATGTGCAGCTCCAACAGGATCTTAGTCAGTATCTCCATTTTAGATTCGTGCTCGTTCTGCACATTTAAGTTAAGGTGATTGAAAAAGTCAGTGAATTATCAAACGAAAAGGTCGATTTTGCACATACTTAATTAAACGGCTACTTTTGCAAATACGACCTTTCAGCACTTCAAATGGGAAGATTTTAGGGCTGTGCTTGTTAAAAAGTGAAATAGGTGTCATTTTTGCAAAACAGCCTTCCCACGTCTTTTCGGAGACATTTGGGCTATTGATGTAAAGACGACACTACCTAACCATTTTTTTCTTTGAAATTTGCTAAAAATAAAATACTAAAGGAATCTGAAATTTGCTAAGAAGAAGAAAGGAGTATTCCTGGATTCTGAAGAATTATATATATATATATATA
>MCJB01002292.1:50120-63190 GCA_002018475.1 Nicotiana obtusifolia | reverse complement strand
TTCTTAAGGAGAATGCTAATATAACATTAATTATCTTTAAGAATGTTTTGCCACCATAAAGCTATAAATTAAATGATCAGAAGCTTATTGAACTTTCAAAGTTTCTATTAAAGAATGCAGTGGTTTTAAAGAAGTTTGCCATCTTAGCAAAGAGAAGAAAATGTCGAAAATGTTCGGAGAGCTGTGCCTCCCAATTTTTAACACGATTCGCTAAGAAATTGTTAGACAGCCCTAGATCATCTAAGAATTTTGTGATTACTTACCAAGAGTCTGCTGTGGATGACTAGACTGCAAGCGGTTTTATTTCAGCATACTAAAAATGTCACCTTATATTGTAGCTTTTGATTTACTGCAGACGTAATTTTGAACTTGTGGCATACCAATTACCAAATATGAGGGATGCTTGGTTTTTCATGAAGCCTTGGTTTATTTCACTCTAGACATTGCATATGTGCTTGGAATCTTCTTCCAACTTTTGTTTCACTTTAAGCTTCAAGATCAGCAAACCTACAAACCACATGTTTTCTGATAATTCGACTCATGATAAAAGCTGTATTTTGCTACCTTTATCAATAGCACGAAGATTCTATAACAAGGGGGAAGGTACTCTTTTTTTCTTTTTTTGGTTGGAAATAAGAGGTCCCGAGTCAACTATCTCTGAAGCTTTCTGTTAGTTTCTTTGTTGTAGTTCTTTTATGGATACTGGTGCCCGGAGTCAACAATCTCTGAAGCTTGTTAAAATTTCAGTTTTTTTGAAGGATGTTTCACCACGATAGCATATAGAAGAGTTATAATACATCTCTTAGTACGTCGCCGAGTTTTTATTGTAGATATGACCCAAGGCTAAGAAACCAAAGGTGGTGCACATCAGCACAACTGATTAAACTAGCTTGCTGTCATACCAATACTGGAAAATTCTCCAAACACACATTTCATGTCTTGAATATTTGATATGGACATTTTTTGAGGGAGAAAGGCTCTAGGGCTAAGAGAAGCTCTCCTGTCGAGCCTTTGATTCGACTTTTGGCAATGCCATTTTGAAAGAAAGGGAACCTGTTCGGGTTGGGAGAACCTGTATATGTCGATTTAGAAAAAGTTGATGCATAGGTGCGGCCCTTCCTCGGATCATGCGTTGTGCACTGGGCTGCCCTTTTATTTTTTATGTAATCAGTCAGTTCTCAGACTCACTTCTCATTCAATTCTCTCTTTTGCCAACAAAGGATACCATCAGAACATGCATTCTTAAGAAGGTGACAATAAATATCTATGGACTTCAGTTGCTGGCTGCTGCTTCTTTTCCAGTTCTGAAAATCTTGCAACCGGAAAAATTCATAATTATTTATCGACTAATATGTATTATCTCAGTGCACTTCTTCCAATGTAAACAATTTCCAGCTCGATCAACAGTATCAGCTGATGACTTAGTTTTGCCTCAATCTATTAGCACTTGTTCATCGTTGCTAAAAATGGATATGGATACAGGATATCTAAGATCTTTATAATCTCAAGTGCAGGCTAATTAAAATAAGTCACATAAATTAAATAGATAGAAAGATTCAAATTTTATGTTTTTTTAATGAGATTTGGTATAGGTTATTCAGATGCGTGAGTAAATTATTAGTACTAATATTTTTCTCTCATTAGTTAGTACATTTACCCCGTTTGAATTCTGATTTTTTCTCTCTGTCATACATTCATTCCCCCTTATCCCTTCGGAGTACTCTCAAAGGGAAAAGTCATAATACAATGTTTTCAAGTGCATATACTGCATATATTTGATAATGAAGAAAATCTATGACATATAGTATGTTTCAACTCCAAGCACCCGACATTATTATGGACTTCTAAATCTACAAAGAAAAAAAAATGCAAATTATATAGCTGTTAAAATCTACCAGGGGAAAGTTGATTAACATTACCTGATTATTATGGTATGTGGGTCAAGTGGTAATTATCAAGCTTATATAATTGGTTTAAAAGGGAATTGGAGATAAGGATTTGAATCTGGCCTTTCTAATTACATACATTGATTCTGAAGCAACTCCTCCTTAACTTGTTGTATAATTTTTTCAATAAGGTTTCGCAAATTTTCATTCGCATCATGACAAATGTTAACATGGTACAAAGCATCCGTAGCTGGGGAAATAGCACTATCATACTGTCTTTCTTTGTATCGGTTAATTGCATTTTCAAGGCTGAAGGTTGTGTTCTACAACAAAGTGAAACATTCACACTTTTCATTAATTAAGTATAACTTAAGGCATAATTAAGTCTGCCTATTAATTAATGCATGATGCATCAATGACTTACTCTTTTAAGGCATGTATGTACTTGTTTAGTTTCTCAAAGATAGCAACAGCATGTAGAAGAGTTATAATACATCTCCTATATAGAACGTAACGAAGTTTATGTTGTAGACGTGATCAGCAGGAGAAAGTTAGTCAACATATATAACCGTACGTACGTAAAAGGAGAAAAACAGCATAATTGTACTGTTATTGTGGTTAATTATTTGATGTTATGTTCAAGTGGTAAAGCTTAATTAGTTTAAAAGGAAATTGGAGATGAGGATTTGAACCCTTTACTAATTAATTACACTGATTCTGAAGCAGCTTCTCCTTAACTTGTTGTATAATATTTTCAATAAGGTTTCCCAAATCTTCATTCCCATGACAATTATTAACATGGTATAGGGCATCAATAGCTGAGGAAATAACACTTGATTCTTGTTTGACCAAGAAAATCAACTCTCGAGTAAAACGATTATATTTATATAATCTTGGTTAATGATAATATCGCTAGATATGGATCCTAACAAAATGGCTAATGTTTAGACAGATCTAGTAGAGAATCGACAGTAGCATTCAATATGTGTTTCAAAAGATATATGTATTAATGGAGAAGTAACTAGCAATAAATAACAATAAATGATATTTAAGTAAATAGGAGAAGTGATTCACCCAATAAACAATGAGCCAGGTGATTATTCCTCCTGACAATGATGAGTGATGGACAAATCTTAGAACATTCGAAATATTCTCGGATCTGATGAAAAAGTGTGGAATAATATGAGCAAGAATCTTGATAAAAGTATTCTTTGTATCTTTACAAGCGAGAGGGAGAGATAATCTTTTAGCAAAATCTGCTCTTATCACAACAAATATCACATGCCTCTATTCATTAACTTTTTTCCTATTTATATGGGACATACCCCCAATAAATCCTAGTAGTACAAGTATAGAAAATATCCAATGGAATATTCTCTTTAATTCCCTATTCTAATAAACTAGCCGTTACAACTCTTTTTGCGGCGCTCGACATCGACCATCGTTTGCATCTCAACCACGAGCCTCGCTATCTCTTGGTCGACCTCGGATGACTCTTTTCTCGATGTTATTTTGCCCCAAGTACTTAGACAGATTTCGATCTATACAGTTAGTCCCTCCGTTTATTAAGGCCGACCCCGACGATCTTGATGAGCGGATTCTATTTATCGCGGTTGGAAAAATTGGACGAGCTGGTCGAGTAGTGACGTTTTAGACTAGATGACGACGTGACCTTTTGTGAGCGGTGACTTTCGAGGTCACATCGTTTCTACTTCAGAATGACGTAATGACATCATGCGTCATTATGACGCGTTTTCCCGATATTTTGCATCGTTTCCCCTGCATCTGCCCTTTCGATACCAGCGTTGGGTAATGATGGCATGATTTCTCGGTTCTAATGCTTGAATTCTTATAAATAGGGAGATGGGGACATTCATTCGTGTTTTGCATATTCTTGCTATCGAATCCCTATGTCTTCTTCTCCTTACTTCATTATTGTGTGTCTACTCTCCTAGTTCCGGCGATCCCAGTTGCTTCCCATCCTCCTGCACTTAAATATCCTCTCTTTTGTTGGAACTATGGCCAACGTGTTTCCTGGTCCTGTTGAGGGAGGTAAACCGGTCCTTTTGGCGGTGATTATGCCTCCTCATGCCGTAGGCATTTCGGCTGCTATTGAGGATGAGAACTTCCCCATGGTGGAGGAGATAGTTCCTCGTGGTAAGAAGCTAGGTCTGACTTCTCTAAAGTGCCTGAAGATGATCCCGAGGTTTCCGAGTCGGCGATGAAAAAGGCCGATATAGCAGAGCTTAGGGTTAAATTCAACATTCCCGCTCATGTTGATCTGATTCCTGCAGAGCAGGATGCGGTGCAAGCCCACCATCCCGGGTATTGTGCGTGCTACGCTTACCCTTTTCATGTTGGCTACACTCTTCCCCTTCTACCACTGGCGAAGGAGTTCTGCCGTTACTATGGCGTTTGCCCGGCTCAACTTTCTCCATATATCTACAAGCTTATTAGGATGTCTACTAAATAGGCGGAATTGGCCGGGGTTGAGGTCACGCTTCGACATCTGATGCATCTCTTCGCCCCTAGTTTCTATAAGGGGACAATGTTGAATCTTCGCCATTGAGGGGGCAAATGCTTGGTAGTAAAGATGGACGACAAGACGAACTACCAGTTCTGGCACAATTCCTTCTTTGTCAGAACTAAAGATGTGGTAGCAAACGTGGACGGCTTTCCCGAGACCTAGAATTACACTCGTAAGCATCTAATCCTTTCTTTGTTAAAACATTCGATTTTCTTGTTTTGGTCGTAGATCCTGAACTTGGGTTCTCTTCTTATGCAACCAAGACTACGCCCCCCCCCCTTTGGTCGAGGATATTTCTGATTGGGTTGGTCGAGTTCTCCCTCGCACCATGGGCATTAGCGAGTGGCCGAGCTTTCTCAAGAAGTTTGGGTGCTCCTCCCTCGACTGGTGAGCTAGTTCGTTTTCTTTGTTCTTTGGCCTTTTAGTCATTTATTTCTTTTAGTTTGCTTCCGCCGATGGTGATAACCTTTTTTGGTTCTTTCTTCTTCAGGCTGGGGACCTTCGAGGAGGCCGAGAGCTCCCCCCTTCATTCCGCAAGAGGAAGGCTGCATCCTCTTCGACATTTATTCCTTCTGCAACCGAGGTTAGAACTACTCGCTCCTCCGATTCTGTTCCCTGCTCGACTGCGGCTAGGCCTGTTCGATCTTTGGTTCCGGCTATTGCTGACTTGTCATCGGCTTCTTCTCCATCTGCAAATATCTTAACAGCAGGGCTTCCGCCTTCCCCTTTATATCGTCTGGTGGACGAGGAAGAGGAATTTCTGCCGAGCGATGGGAATTTGGTGCCCCCCAAGAGAAGGTTGGAGGACGTTGGTGATAGGGTTGCCCAGGATATAGATTCGACAATGGACGATTTCGTCATCCGCAAAACGGCAACCATAATACTTGAGGAAGATGTTGAGCGGCCGTCCAACATCCCGACATCGGCGGAAGCCGAAGAGGGCATACCTCTTCCCTTTGAAGCGGTAAGAGCTGTAGGGTTGGCCGCTGTAACTTATGATAATTGGCAGCAGGATGGGCCGTTGACTTCGCGGTCGGCTAACGATGCTCCTTCGTCAGCCGACTGGAAAGGCAAAGACGTTGCCGAGGATGGATACGAGACAGGTTCTGATCTAGATGCCGATGAGATGAGGATGATGGAGGAGCGGTTCACCCAGCTCGAGGTGAGATTGGAGGGGTCTACGCGGACCATCGTGATACCAATAGACCGTTATCTACTAAAAAACACGGAGAACTTGGTCCCTGCTCTTGGTCCTCTTTGTTCCGACGTGGAGGGTGTAACCCTATAGAGTTTAATGATATCACCTTATTGAGGAGCGTAGTTGGCCTCACTCTCAGGGTAAAAGTTTTTCAAGGATTCTTTTTCTTACCTGCTTTATTCAGATTTTTGATTTGTCTTAGTGCTTCGCCTTTGTCGGCAGAGAGGTTCTTGTGTTTGACTCTCTCTTTTTGTGATTGCAGACCGTAATTTTGGAAATTGAAAGCGCTCGAAGAGAGGAGAGGGCACGACTATTTTTATGAAGTTGAAGCGAAAGTACCGCGATAAGACCGAGAAATTTGTAGGCGGTTTGGCGAGAGCGGCAATTTCCAAGCTCTTCGAGACGAATTGAAGGAGAAAGATGACGAGCTGGTAAGGGTTATAAAAAATGCAGCATTCTTGAGGGGACGCTAAGGAATAAAGAAGAAGAGCTTGAGGTTAGCAGGGGGGTCAAAGCCCAGTGTGGCGATCTCCAAGCTCAGGTGATCTCACTGCGCGCCGAGCTTGAGGAATGTCAATTTAAAGTGGATGCTTTAAGTGGCGAGGTTTCCGAGAAGACAGCGGACTTCAAGAAGGCGGAGTTGGCTTGGTCGGGGGCTTTGAGGAAGGTGGAGGCTTTGGAGATCATGATCCGTATTCTTTGTTCCGAGCGAGAGTGTGCTTTGGAGACGGCAAGGCTCAATGAAGAGCGGCTTGATGAACGGATTGGAGAGTTATAGAAAGAGGCTTCTGGCCTTTATGATCGAGTCATCGCTCTTGAGGCCGAGAAGGCCCAACTACTGGTTCGACCGTCCTCTTCTCGCACTTCTGATTTTCCTGATGTTCCTCGAGATTTTGTACGAGGAGTGGATTCACGCCAAGGCCCAGCTAGATATATTTAGAGATCTGATGAGGGCGGGCACTATTTCAGAAGCCGTCTTCAAAGATGCTCGTGTTAAGGCACGTGAAGCTCGGGTCGCTTGTGATTATGATCCTGCTACACCGGAGGCCGGTGACGATAAGGGAGATGCGAGCCGTGGACTGGATTGAAGAGGACGCCTGGTATGAGGACGTGTATCCTGAGGGCGGTGGTGATGGTGAAAGGGCAGATGGGGATGGTTCAGGTGATCAAGCTGATGGCACTGCTGGGCCCGACGACAACCAGTAGTTTTTCTTTTTCCCTCTTTTCGTTTAGCCGTAAACTTGTACATTTTTGTGGGCGTCTTTACAAGCCTTTGTAAAAAATATTCTAAGTATGAAATGCCAGTTTTGTTATTTGTACCTGACTCCTTTTTCTTCGGTTCGTGCTTATATGCTTTTTGATTTTGTCGCTTGGTTTTCTTAGTCGTGATCACTTAGCTCGAATAGGGTTGAACATATCCTTAGTTTAACTACGGCTGAGGATCAACAAGTGTTAGTTCGAATAGGGTCGAAGCAAAACCTAAGTTTGATCATGGTCGAAGGCCTGTACATGTTAGTTCGAACGAGGTCGAACATATCATATGTTTATTTATAGCCGAGGGCTGGTTAGGTGTTAATTCAAATGAGGTCAAATATAACCTATATTTAGTTATGGCCGAAGGCTGGTTAGGTGTTAATTCGAACGAGGTCGAATATAACCTATACTTAGTTATGGCCGAGGGCCAGTTAGGTGTTAATTCAAACGATGTTATGGCCGAGGACTGATTAGGTGTTAATTCGAACGGGGTCGAATATAACCTATACTTAGTTATGGCCAAGGGCCAGTTAGGTGTTAATTCGAACGAGGTCAAATATAACCTATATTTAGTTATGACCAAGGGCCATTTAGGTGTTAATTCGAACGAGGTCGAATATAACCTATACTTAGTTATGGACGAGGGTCAGTTAGATGTTAATTCAAACGAGGTCGAATATAACATATACTTAGTTATGTATGCTTCTAGGTGCGGCATTTGTCGACGTTGTGAACTTTAAGGCAATGTTTCCTTGGTTGTACATTTGGAGAAATAGAAATAAACTCCATGCATTTGTGCTTTGTTCATACACTTGGAGAAATTTACATATTCCATTTAGCGTTGGATGGCATTGTAGTCCCAGTCTCAGTCTATCTAGTCCCTTCATTGGTCGACCTGGAGAAGTCTTGAGAGGTCGAGAAATGAACTAGCCATCCTGTGTTTCCGTCTGTGTGCACTTCAACCTGAAGTGTCCCCTCCGTTGCCTCGTTAAAAAGCTCTTTGAGAAAACCCAATTGGGACAAAACTCAAGTGAGGAAAAAAGAGTAAGACTTTGGGGACACTTTATGGCTTAAAAGTTGAAATACTTGAGTTGTACAATATTTCAGTTGTTTGGTAGTAGCTTTCCTTCCATTGTTTCTAGTTGGAATGACCCTTTGTTCGTTGTTGCCGTGATTTTGTACGTTCCGTCCCAATTTATTCCTAGTTTATCTTCCCGCTGGTCTTTGCTCGCTTGTGTTTTAGCTTTAAGCACGTAGTCCCCGACTTTGAGTGGCCTAATCTTTGCCTTTTTGTTATAATAGCATTTTGCTTGTTGCTTTTGGGCGATCATCCTTACGTAGGCCATATCTCTACATTCTTTGGCTTCGTCGAGCTCTTGCTTTCTGCTTTCATCGTTACTGGGTCCACTTTCATGGGAGTATCTTAGGCTGGGCTCCCCGCCTTCGACCGGTATTACTGCATCAGTCCCATAGACCAATGAGTAAGGTGTCTCTCCTGTGCTCGTCTTCGGTGTTGTTCGGTAGGCCAAGAGTACTTCTGATGATATTTCCAGCTACAACCCTTTGGCGTCTTCGAGTTTTTTTTTCATGATGTTCAATATCGACTTGTTGGAGGACTCCGCTTGTCCATTGCCCCCGGGGTGGTATGGCATTGAGAGTATTCTTTTGATATGCCATTTTTTTAAAAATTCAATGACCTTTTTTCCTGCAAATTGGGGTCTGTTGTCGCAGTTGATCTCTTTAGGGAGACCGAAACGGCATATGATATTTTTCCATATGAAGGCAATCACTTCCTGTTCGCGTATCTGGGCGAAAGCTCCTGCTTCTACCCACTTAGAGAAATAGTCAGTTAAAACCAAAAGAAATCGTACGTTACCTGCCATGGTGTGACAAAAGATCCTGCAATAGAAGATCAATTAAGAGCTCCGGAAGAACTAATTTATTACTGCCCAAATGAATGAAATTGTTCATGACATTGATATTGTAGTAAGTCTCAAAAAAATAATTTTGAGTTTCAAATGTATTAGCCAAAGTGATTGGCATATTGAGACTATACATGAAAACAAGATTGAATATCTTTATATTACTATAATCATATCGGGTAAATATGAAAGGTGACCTCACGTTTCTTCTATTTGTACTACACAAGTATAAGCATGATGATGCAATCACAAGCCACAAGTAAACTAGAGGTTTACTGAAACAAATATTAGTTGGCATGACCCGTAGGCCATCACAGTTCAATTATGATGCAAAAACTAATTAAGAATTCACTTGGCATATATTGAAGAAATGGAAGATTCTTCAAGAATTCTCTTGTGTTGCGTATTCTCATGATATACTAGCTAAGGTTGAGATTGAATCCCTTAATTTCTGGAACGAATAAAAGGTGATAAATATATGGGCCCAGTCACCTGCCATGTGGACCGTTAGCTATAATATGATTTTAATAGATGCATCTATTCTATGGTCATATATGCATTTGTTATCAACTTGCAGTCTGGCTTTTGCAAGGTTGCTTGCTCAAATTATTAGAGCACAATTTCAAATATAAATTATTAATTTTGTCTTGATAATGCTGGTTTAAATCCAAGTTGGATTAGCAGAAATTGTATGCCTCCAATTATAGCTAAAACCATTGGTTATGAGAACAAAACTCCCAAAATGAAATTTGGTATGTGATGTATTATTTTATATACAACAACACTTGTACGCATCTAGCCAAGTTATGATATGTTCTCTCTATCACAATTGGTTCAGGGTCAGGAACCAAATAATTTCCATCTAGAAATATGAATGTGATATATGATTTAATTGTTCCACCACAATACAAAGATGGGTCTTCAAAGAAGGTTGGAGATATGTGTTGGTGATCCTAACATTAGGGGGAGAAAATAGGAAACTGAAAAAGTAATACGTGGAATGAATTATTATGAATACATATAGATCCTCGTATAAGAAAATATGAACTTGAAGTTTAAGTGATAATTCATTTGCAAATTATTACTAGGCGCATTTGCTGATCCAAAGCTAAATGTCATATTTCAGCTGCTAATGCTCCAAATAGAATAACGTCCCTGATGGACATATTTTATGGCACGCATAAAGCGTAATAGACTAATCGGTTCCAAAGTTAAAGCTCCTTGAAGAAGGATAGGAGCAAATGTTCAAAATGATCATAATAAGGAGGCAAGTGCTCTAGAAGAGCACCACGACATAACACTTTATAAGACCTCACGGGAGAGGCTCAGGTACCTTGACAATAATGAGATAAAGAGATCTCATGAAGTTATGTCTTTATTGGGTAATAATGGAACATACATAAAATGATCGTCGACGATATTGTTAATATAGTATAGCGCTCAATATTATTGACGAGGATCTTGAGCTCAAATCTGTCATGAAATTTGGACAAATAAATGTTTGGCTAAATGAAAAACACGCAATAAAAATTGACTTCACCTGAAAAATATGAATTTGGACGGTTACTCCCAACACCTGAAAGTATAAAGCCAGTGGAGTATAAATGTGTTCTTGTTCGAAAAAAGTCAAGTCGATGGACATAAACACGACTTGTGTCATAAGAAGATTTTAAGTATCCTGGCATTGATTATATAGAGATATGTTCTCCTTTGGTGGATGTTGTCATTTCAGGTTTTAATCTGGCAATACATGAAAAACTTGATATACGTATAATGAAAATCATTGAAGGATTTAAATTGTTATGAAGCATATTAAGGGTTCCAAGAAATTTATTAAATAAAGCTTCAAAAATCCTTATACAGATTGAAACAATCAGGGCGCATGTGGTATAATTGCCTGAGTGAGTACCTGTTGAAAGAAGGGTACAAGAATGATTTGATTTGTCCTTGTGTCTTTATAAAAAGATCATGATTTGAATTTGTTAGAATCGCCGTGTATGTTGATGACTTAAATATCATTGGAACTCCTGGGGAGCTTCCTAAAGCAGTAGACTATTTAAAGAAAGAATTTGAGATGAAAGATTTTGGAAAGACAAAATTTTGTCTTGGTCTACAAATTGAGTATATGAAAGATGGAATTTTTGTCCATCAATCAACATACATTGAAAGATTTTAAAGCGATTCTATATGGATAAAGCACATCCATTGAGTACCCCGATGGTTGTGAGATCACTTGATATAAATAAAGATCCATTCTGACCTCATAAACATAATGAAGAGCTTCTTGGTCCAGAAGTACCATATCTTAGTGTAATTGTTGCACTAATGTATCTTGCTAACACTACATAGCCTGGCATAATTTTTTCAGTTAATGTCTTAGCAAGATATAGCTCTGCTCCTACAAGCAGACATTAGAATGAAATCAAACACATATTGCGATATCTAAAAGGGACTACCGATATGGGCTTATTTTATGGTAATGATTGCAATCCCGATCTTGTTGGTTATGCCAATGCTGGGGATTTATCTGACCTACACAAGACCCGATCTCAAACATGCAATGTGTTTACATGTGGAGGCACTGTCATATCTTGGCGATCAACTAAGCAATCAATCGTGGCTACTTCATCTTATCATGCTGAGATGATTGCTATTCATGAAGCAAGTCGAGAATGTGTATGGTTGAGATCTATAATACATCTTATTCGAGACAAATGTGGTTTGAAGTGTGACAAACTACCCACAATTTAGTATGAAGACAATGCAACATGCATAGCCCAATTGAAGGGAGAATTCATAAAAGGAGATAGGGCAAAGCATATTTCACCAAAGTTATTTTTCACACACGATCTTCAAAAGAATGGTGATATCAATGCACAACAGATTCGTTCAAGTGATAATATGACTGATTTGTTCACCAAATCTTCACCGATGTCAACCTTCAAGAAACTAGTGTACAAGATTGGGATGCGAAGGCTCAAGGATGCGAATTGATGCTCTCATCAGGGGAGTTAATACGCGTTGTACTCTTTTTCCTTTACAAGATTTTTAACGAGGCAACCATAGGGTTTTTTTCCTAATAAGGTACTCCTTTTCCTTCACTAAGATTTTTTTTCCCATAGGATTTTTTCGTAATAAGGTTTTAATAAGGCACATTATCTATGGACATCCAAGGGGGAGTGTTATAAGAAAGATTAATTTATGGTGGATGTCTATTCTTCATTATCTCCATAGCTCATACTACTCTTATACTTATGGAGTTATGATTGTAACTCGGTGATCTTCCTCTCAAATGCTTAATGACATATTCAATGACATATTTACAATAGTGATTCTTCACTTTTCATGCGTATATAAAGACCTTGTAATAGATAGGAAAATATACACAATTTGAAGAAAAAAAATCTCTTTCTTTTCTCTATCTCCATTTCTTGTTCATGTTTTACTAAATTGCTTTTATTTTATAACAATCGGATTTTTTTCCTACGAGAAATTCGGTCATTTCTGCTGTGTAGTTATAGTTGGTCGTGTTCTACAATAAAGTGAATCCTAGCTCATAGCTTTCAATAATTATGTAGCAATTTAAGGCATAAGACTGCCTATTAATGCATGCATGAATGCATTAATTATGTTTACTTTCTTAACGTACTTATATATAAGTACACAGACGTCAAAAATTAAAAAATTAAAAATGTTATACTATATATATACACACGAAATGTTACGCGGCGCCTTCCTGATGATCTTTGGAAGGGCAACGTAAGGCTAGGCAATCGATGTCAGTACGATTACCGTCCGCCAACTGAGGTCCCCTCCTCACGCTAGACTAGATTGTCAGTGTCGTGCGGGAAAACCAATATCGTAGGCAACAAGAGAATTGAGGGCAGCGGAAGCTTTGATGAATTTTTGATGATTGTATTGAAAATGCTGAAAGCTATTACAAAGCTAATGCGGTGTCGAGGGGGTGAGACACCAGTACAGAGAATTTGAATGCTTGCTGAAAATGTTTGAATGCTGATACCCCCCCTAATAATGCTTAAAATAAATAAACCAAAATTACAAGAGTAGACCTAATGAAGCTCGAGGAGCACAATGAATATAAAACAAGTAAACCTATTCTATATTTACAATGAAAGGAACTTAGTCTTCTAAGATGTAGAACAACTAAGTCCAATGGCAGCAACTTCGTCTTGAGGGTCAGGGTCCGCGCGCGCGTTGCTGTCGGCGGGCGCGGCATCGCTTGTCTGTGCGGCATTGTCTGTGCGCGCAGCAGAGTTGCCACT
>MCJB01002292.1:2637-49139 GCA_002018475.1 Nicotiana obtusifolia | reverse complement strand
GATATGTTTTGTGGAGCTGGTATGAATGTTGCATAGTTGGAAAACCGGTCCACCACAACCAGGATGGTTGCAAGCTCTCCGACCTTTGGCAATCCAGTGATGAAGTTGAGGGAAATGCTTTCCCATGGTCTCTGCGAGACAGGTAGCGGTTTCAAGAGTCCCGCTTTCGCTGAGCAATCCGACTTGCCCTTGCGACATGGTTGGCAAGTCTTCACGCGATGCGGGGCGTCAACAATTGCTTGGCGCTGATGATTTGATTTCTGATTCTTGAGGATAGGGGTAGCCTGAGCTTTGGGTTCATGTCTTTTGCTTCCCTTCCTCGACTGCATGGCTGAGATATTTTCCGCAACCATCTTTATGGGTTTGCATGGGATGACACGAGGTTTGGCCCCGTTTTCTCCCATCATCAGGAGCATGTCTGCGAATGGTACCGGTATGGTGTTGGTCTGTCTCAGGAATTCCAAACCCACTAGCAGTTCGAAGTCATCGATGGTAGCTATGCGTAGGTCAAGTTTTCCTTCATATGAACCAAGCTTTATTGGTACTGCTTTGGCTTTTCCACTCAATGGCTGAAATGGTGAGTTGATAGCCTTAACACTGCCTTTGCACTCTTCTACGGCCAGACCAAGGCGCTCTACCTGAGATGAGGCTAGGTAGTTGTGGGTAGCACCCGTGTCGATCATGGCTCGGATGGGACGGTTGTTTACTTTCATGTCGACGAACATGAGGGTCCTCTCTTTTCTGGTAGGAGATTTCCCGTCCGCCTTCTCTTTCCCTTTCTCAGTGATTGGGCATGCATTCTCCTTAGGGTTACCAGTGCTGGATCCCGCTAAGGTGTCTGTGATGGAGCTAACAAGTGCATTGAAGGCACCTACTTGCTCTGCGTCGTCAGTGTTAGTGTCTGACCCATCTTCGACGTCCTGATGAGGATTGATCTGTACGTGTGGGCATTCATTGTTCCAATGTTACCCCCGCAATGACGGCATTCTGAAGGAGGCTTTCTCCCTTGATTGTTGTTGGCTGATGCAACAGTGTTGCTGCTTGATGAAGGAGTCTTAGATCTGGATGCACTTCGATCTCCCCCATTTCTGCTAGGACCACCATGGCTTGGTTGGCTCCCAGCGTATGCTCCTCGGATAGGTGGCTGGGACCTATCTCACAGAGATTCAAGATGATAATCCCCAAGGCATTTAGCAGCTTGGATTGCCTTAGTCAGGGTGTCCACCCTTTGTCGTTGCAGCTCTGCACGGGCATGGGGCTTCAACCCTTCTATGAAGGCGAAGAGTTTGTCTTTGTCCCCCATGTCTCGTATGTTTAGGATGAGCGCGGAGAATTCCTGCGCGTACTCCCGCACTGATTTGGTTTGGCGGAGTTCCCGCAGTTTCCTCCGTGCATTGTATTCCACATTCTCGGGGAAGAACTGTAGGCGTATGGCTGCTTTCAGTTCTGCCCATGTCTGCAGATTGTCCTTGCCGGCCCTGATGGCTTCATACTTCACTCGCCACCAGAGTTTAGCATCGCCCTGAAGATACATGGCAGCAGTTGCTACCTGTTTTGCTTCGTCCAGGGGACCAACGACATCGAAGTATTGTTCGATGTCGAATATGAAGTTCTCCACTTCTTTAGCATCCCGGGCACCGTTGTATGGCTTTGGTTCTGGAATTTTAGCTTTTGTGGAGCAGGTGCAATGTTCATGGCACCCCCAAGATGATTGTCGGCTCCTCTGAGCAAGCCTTGAAGAGCAGCATTGGCAACGTTGAGCTGGCCTGTCAAGTTGTCTATGGTTTGCTGCATGGCAGTGAATTTGTCTGCCTCCTGTTCCCGCTGGGCCAAGTCCTGCGCACGCTCCTGTTGGAGGTCATCGAATTTGCCATGAAGGGCAGCTGCCTCGACAACTGCTGTTTGGCGGTCATCCTCAGAGTCCCGACTGATGTTTGCAATGTCATTTTCGGCCTGCCGCATCCTGCGGTCCAGGTCGTCCAACCTTTGCTCTAGGCTGGTTCTTAAATCAGGCACCGTATCTACGATGGGCCGTAGTCCGTCAAGCGCCTGTTCGAGGACGGTGATCCGATCCCCTTGAGTCACCATGGTCAGAAATGGTGAAATAGCAACACGTTCCCCTGTCCGATGTTCGAGCCTAGGCTTTGATACCAACTGTTACGCGGCGCCTTCCTGATGATCTTTGGAAGGGCAACGTAAGGCTAGGCAATCGATGTCAGTACGATTACCGTCCGCCAACTGAGGTCCCCTCCGCACGCTAGACTAGATTGTCAGTGCCGTGCGGGAAAACCAATATCGTAGGCAACAAGAGAATTGAGGGCAACGGAAGCTTTGATGAATTTTTGATGATTGTATTGAAAATGCTGAAAGCTATTACAAAGCTAATGCGGTGTCGAGGGGGTGAGACACCAGTACAGAGAATTTGAATGCTGATACCCCCCTAATAATGCTTAAAATAAATAAACCAAAATTACAAGAGTAGACCTAATGAAGCTCGAGGAGCACAATGAATATAAAACAAGTAAACCTATTCTATATTTACAATGAAAGGAACTTAGTCTTCTAAGATGTAGAACAACTAAGTCCAATGGCAGCAACTTCGTCTTGAGGGTCAGGGTCCGCGCGCGCGTTGCTGTCGGCGGGCGCGGCATCGCTTGTCTGTGCGGCATTGTCTGTGCGCGCAGCAGAGTTGCCACTCGCAAGCCGCTGGGCGCCGGCAAGGAGTGTTGGTGGGGCGACAAAGGCACATGCGCGCTTGTCACTTGGCGCGGCCAAGACCACGGGGCCGTCCGTGGCGCTAGGCTTTGAGAGGCTTAGGACGCCACGGGGCGTGTCCAAGGAGTCATGGGGCGAGGCTGGAAAGCCGCCCATGACAGAAATCATGTGGAATTTACGTTCATATATGAAGTATATTCTATGGAAGGATCAAGGATCATTTTGTACTTGAAAAATGTTAAAGTCATTTTGGATTTATGAATTTAATACTATTAGTTTATATTTAGACATTATTGTAATTTGGGATACAAATAAAAAACTTCAACTTTTTGTCAAGCTTTTTCAGTATCACAGTTTCCTTTCTCTCATAAAAGAAAAGTCATTACAATGTTTTCTAGTGCAAAAGACTGCATCCATTTAAGCACCTAACATTACCTTGGAGTTCTAGATCTACATACAAACAAAGCAAATTAAAGGAAAAAGAACTCCTAAAAGCTGCCAACCTCAACAAGAGAAAATAAATCAACATAATAATCGTTTTCTAATTAACAATTTGAAGCAACTTCTGAACTTGTTGTATAATTTTTTCAGTAATGCTTTTCAAACTTTTTACACTATCTGACTCATTTCTACAAACGCTAGCACTGTCTAAGGCATCACTAGCCAAAGAAATAACACAATCAAACTGTTTTTCTTTGTATTTTTGAACTGCTTCTCCAACCTTATACCATGTATTTGAAAATTTATCCTGACAATATGCATCTTCTTCCATTCCCATTTCTTCTGTTAATTGTAAAGCACTTGAACTTGCTGACTCAAGATCGCTTTGAACGCACGACGTTTCAGCCATGTCAAATATTATATTGCTTTGGATTTCCGCCTTAATTTGTTGTATAATTTTCTGAATGAGGCTTTTCAAATTTGTTAAGTCGTCGCGCTCTTTTTTACAATCGTTAGCACTGTCTAGGGCATCAGTAGCCATGAAAATAACGCAGTCGTACTTTCTTTCTTTGTATCGATCGGTTGCATCTACAAGAATACTGAATGCTGTTTGTAATTTGGTGTAACAATATTCATCTATTTCATCACCCTCTTTGAAATATTCTGCTATGTTTCCAGCATTTGTTTTTGCCGAATCAAGATCGGTTTCTATACTTTTTTCATCAGCCATAGAAATGGAGAAATATTGGATAGGAACATGATTAAAGAAAATATGAATACAGCCATGAAAGTGGTGCCAAAAAGAGAAGCCATTCTGTAATTAAACTCCTCTAGTTTTATGGGTTTTCACTTTTTCTTTTTCCTATCTAAAGCTCGGTCATTTCCGTTGTGTATATGTATTTTTTTTTGTTCTAAAATAAGTGAAACGTTCTTTGTTTTCACTAGGAACAAAAACATGTATAAGCCTGGCTATTAATTAATGCATCTTCATTAATTGTACGCACTAGACCAATTTAAGGCCTGTTACTTAGTTTGGATGGGTAGAGTATTCGGAGGCAGTTTAAGGATATCTCAAAAGGAAGTCGCATAATACACTTGTAAAAAGCTAGAAAAAGAGGGTGGGCTCGCACACGTGAGAAATGTGCCTAAAGGCAAAAGTAGTGAGTTTGTCCCTGTATAAGATTGTTAAGATCTCAATTTTTCTCCGTATGATGTCGTGATGAGATCTCAATTTTTCTCCGTATGATGTCGTGATGACACCTAGTCTTTAAGATTAGGTAAACCTAGCAATTTTTGCAGAATAACATAATAAGAGTCTGAAACTCAAACCTCAACAACTGAAATAAATGAAAACTACAAATCAAATAATTAAAACTCCGAAAACCCAGTAGAAATAAGTCACAAGCTCTAAAGAGAAGTAGCAAGTGTCTTTATACATAAGAGTCTGTGGAAAATAAGGAAAAACAACATAGTAAGGATAGAGGAGGACTCCGAGGTCTGCAGACGCTGGCAGATATACCTTGAAGTCTCCACGTACGGGCTATCTCACTGGTATCTGGCCTGATAGGAAGAATATGAATCTGCACAAAAAGATGTGTGGAAGAGTAGCATGAGTACACCACAGCGGTACCCAATAAGTGCCAAGCCTAACCTCGGTAAAGTAGTGACGAGGTCAGGTCAAGGCCCTACTAGAATAAAAAGGGAACAAGGCAGAAGATATAATAATATAATGGAATGACTGAGAATTGAAAAATGAAAAATTACAGAAAGATAACAACACAGCAAACAAAGGTAAACAACATGGACGCTCCCGAGGTACCGCTTCGTAGTCCCAAAAGTAAATACAAAACAGGGGAACTCTCGAGTTACCGCCTCGTAGCCCCAAAAGTAAATATGTAACAGGGGAGCTCCCACGGTACCGCCTCGTAGTCCTAAAAGTAAATATGCAGCAAGGGAGCTCCCGAGGTACCGCCTCGTAGTCTCAAAAGTAAATATGCAACAGGGGAGCTCCCGAGGTACCGCCTTGTAGTCCTAAAAGTAAATACACAACTCATAACCTATGGAACAACGAATTTACAACAAGGAATCCTACAGTTAAAGACTGAATACAAAATCAACGAAGCAAGTAATTCAACTAAGCATGTTGCACAAATTGCAAGCAAGAGTTAAGACACGTAATGCGACATTAGGCTAAATATGATGACTACACATTGTGAAGACCCGATAGGTCATTTAGAGTTTTAAACCTTAATTCTGTGTTTCGAAGCCTCCAATAGCTTCCTTAAGCCTTCTTCATTTGCGTGCACAGTCCAGTATTTTTCCGGAAGGCTTTTATGTTTAAAATTGACAAAAAAAATGAAATTTTACCTTAAAAATCCATTGAGTTTACTTCGGTTAACATTTTGAACAAACAGACTTGGATCCGTGTTTTGACAGTCCCGGTAGGTCCGTATCGTGATTTGAGAACTGGGCATATGCCCGAAATCAAATTCGGAGGTCCCTGCTCGAGTTATCGCTTTTTGTCGAAAATTAAAAGTTTAAAGGTTTAATGACTTTAAGGATTTGACCAATGTTTGACATTTTTGATACCGGGTCCGTATTCGGGTTCCGGAACCCGGTATAGGTTCATTACTATACTTATGACTTGTCTGTCAAATTTGGTGAGAAACAGAGTTGGTTTGACGTGATTCGGATGTCCGGTTGTTAAAATAGAAGTTCTAAAGTTTTCTTGAAAATTTCATTTGATTTGGTGTCGGATTCGTAATTCTAGGCATTATTTTGGTATTTTGGTCGCGCTAGCGAGTTCGTATGAGGTTTTTGGACTTGTGTGCATATTTGGTTTGGAGCCCCGGGGGCTCGGGTGAGTTTCAAATAGGCTATAGATGACTTAAACTTAGAAAAATCTGGTTTTTTAGGCTTCTGCTAGTTTCTGGTGTAATGTACTTTGCGATTGCGAAGGGGGAACTAGGCAGGGGTAGATTTTACTCTATGTGAACGCGAAGGACTATATGCGAATGCGAAGTGGAGGGGGCTGCCCTTCGCGAACGCAGACAATGTATCGCGAACGTGTAGCTTTGTGGACCTGGGGGGAGGGGAATTGACCAATACTCTTCGCGAACGCGGCACAAGGCTCGCTAATTTCTAGCCCTAATCTTTGTTCTTCCATGGTAGAAACTAGGGATTTAGGAAGAATTGAGGGTTTTTGCAAATTAGAGATTTAGACAGAATTGAGGTCGGATTTCGAAACTAATTACATAATCGGGTTGGGGGTGAATGGAAAAATAGATTTTGGTCCGAACCTCAAGTTTTGACCAAGTGGGCCCGGGGTCGATTTTTGACATTTTGGGGAAAAGTGTGGAAATCCTAAATTTATGCATTTTAATTTATTCCTTTAGCAATATTTGATATTATTGAGTTAATTGTTGTTAGATACGAGCGGTTTGGAGATGGATTCTAGGGGAAAGGCTCAGGTAGAGCTTTGAGTCGACTTTTGGAACGAGGTAAGTGTCGTGGTTAACCTTGACTTGAGAGATTAGGACTTGTTTGCCTATTTGCTACTTGTTTAAATGTTGGATACAACGTATGTGAGGTGACGATTACTTATGTGTTGTTATCGGGTTAAAGCATGCAGGTGGGACTAGGGGTGGGCATTGGTCGGTTCGGTTCGGTTTTGTAGAATTTCGGTTCGGTTTATTCGGTTTTCGGTTTTTGATTTTAATAACCAAAATCGAACCATAATAACTTCAGTTCGGTTCGGTTTATTCGTGTTCGGTTTGGTTTAATCCGGTTCGGTTTTTCGGTTTCAAGCCACGACAAAAATAGTATGGAACAATGAAAATAAATTACTTGTTGACAGAAAAAGACAAAAGAAATAAGAAATCCCACCAAAATACTTGTTGATAGAAAAAGACAAAAGAGATATTCTTTAATAACGTATAAGTTTTCAACTTATATTTAAGTAAGTCTGTTATTGTTATATGTATAATATACAATATTAGTAAGTATAAGTTGCTCTTATATTATTGTTTTTTCGATATTAATACCATTTCCTGTTTTAACGTCGAAACATGAGGGTTGAAAATATTTTTTTAATTATTTAAACTAATCTCTTTTTGTTATTGTTAAGTAATAACGAAACAATGGCAGTAACAACTTAGCATATTCACACAAGCTTAATTTACTTCCTTAAGCAAAGTTTTATTGGATTTCGATGCTACTTGCTATATAACAACCGTATAATTATAATTATGATTTAAAAAAAATCAGAAAATATACTTATTTTAATAATTTTGAAAAGAATAAAGAAAGAAAATAAGAAGTTTCCATAATGAATGAAGAAGTTAAGCAAACATAAGGGTTGAAAATAATTTTCCTTTTTCTGTCAACAAATATAATTAGGGGTGGGAATATAAAATTTTGGTTTTTCGGTTAAACCGAAAAATCAAACCGTTAAAATTGAAAATCGAACCGAAAATCGAACTTTTAAAAACTATAAACCACAAACCGACCAAAAAACCGAAACCGAATAAACCGAAATTTTTGGTTCGTCGGTTTTTTCGGTTCGATTGGTATTATGCGCACCCCTAGGTGGGACTTTGTTTCTTGTAATATATCTCTTTCTTTGATCCAGATATCCATGCTTAGACTTATTAATTGATAAATTGATCGTTCTTTCCGTATTTATGATCTATCTATGATGATTGAGTACTGTTTCTGAAGTTGAGATTGGTATTGTGGAACTATTATTGACGTAAGACTTGATATTGCTTATTCCATCTTCCTATTTTTATATGTTCATTTTACATGGTAAGGGAGAGTGTTAAAGCACGAAGGGTGATGTCGTGCCGTATTTGAGAGTTAAAGGACGAAGGGTGATGCCGTGCAGTATCTATTGATTCATCATGAAATTAAGAGTAAAAGTACGAAGGGTGATGTCGTGCCGTTACTACCGTTTCTTAGTGAGGCTGAGAGTAAAAGCACGAAGGGTGATGCCATACAGTTTTATTCATTGTGCTTATTTTGTTGATTTAAGGTTTATTGACTGATTATTATTCCCCGTTGTAGTTACCGTATCTTGTTCCCCTTTTGCATGTACCCTCCTAATTGTACTTGTTAATTTGTTATTTGTTGTTATTTTGTACGTATATTTCCGTCTGTACAGGTTTAATTGCATGGCTGTCCTGTCATAGCCTTAGATATTATTAGTTTTACTTATTTGAATTGATTAAAAATTGGCTTAAAGGTACTCTAACATTGGCTTGCCTAGCAAGTGAAATGTTAGGCGCCATCATGGCCCCGAAGGTGGAAATTTCGGGTCGTGACAAGTTGGTATCAGAGCACTAGGTTACTTAGGTCTCACGGGTCACGAGCAAGCTTATTAGAGTCTGAAGGACCGGTATTGAGACGTCTGTACTTATCTTCCAGAGGCTATGAAGTTTAGGAACAAATTTCACTTCTATTCTTCTCTGTCATGCTGTTTTATTCTATCATTGCTGATTGAACTCTCCTATTCTTGTCCACCCATAGATGGCGAGAACACATGCAACATCTTCAGCTGGACAGCAGCCGGGCCCCTTAGTGGCAGCTCCTACTAGGGGCAGAGGACGAGGCCAAGGCAGAGTTCAACTTAGAGCTTGAGCGGCAGCACCAGCAGTGGAGCCTCAAGTAGATTTTGATGAGGAGGTTCCAGCTCAGACTGTACCTGTTGGACTAGCTCAGGTCCCGGAGGGGTTCATCGCCACCCAGTGCTTCAGGACGCTCTAGTCCATTTAGTGGGCCTTATGGAGAGTGTGGCCCAGGCCGGTGCATTTCCTGTGGCACCAGCCGTCTCTTAGGCTGGGGGAAGAGCACAGACTCCCACTACTCACACTCCGGAGCAGATGGCTCCCCAGTATTAGTCTCCAGCAGCCCCGCCAGTTGGGATAGTTCACTAGTTGTTGCAGTAAATAGGCCTGCCATGTCTTCTGAGGCATTATTGAGATTGGACAAGTTTACTAAGCTCTTTGCAATTCACTTCAGTGGTGCACCTTCTGAGGACCCACAAGATTATCTCGACCATTGCCATAAGGTGCTGCAGAACATGGGTATAGTTGAGACCAATGCGGTCGATTTTGCTGTATTTCAGATGACGGGTTCCGCCAAGAGGTGGTGGAGAGATTACATGTTGACCAGACCAGCTGGGTTGCCTACACTTACTTGGGAGCAGTTCTCACAGTTATTTCTAGAGAAGTTTCTCCCTATCACTTTGAGATAGGATTACCGCAGGCAGTTCGAGCGTCTCCAGCAGGGCAGTATGACTGTTACTCAGTACGAGACTCGTTTATGGATCTAGCCCGTCATGATCTCCTTCTGCTTCCTACTGAGAGAGAGAGAGAGAGGGTGAGGAGGTTTATTGATGGACTCGCTCACCCTATCAGGCTACAGATGGCAAAGGAGACCGGGAGTGAGATTTCCCTTCAGACGGCTGTTAATGTTGCTAGGCAGATCGAGGTGGTTCTTGCTCAGGAGAGGGGGCAGGGGTCTGATAATAGGCCTCATCATTCTGGTGGGTTCAGTGGTGTCTCGTCTGGAGGCAGGGGTAGTTTTGGTAGAGGCCATCCTCCCAGGTCGTATCATTCAGCGCTCTAGGCATCTGACAGTGCTTCAGGTGGTCGCGACCCTTATCCCGATCAGTTAGCCTACAGTGCACCACTAACTCCTATTAGTGCACCTCTGCTCTATGGTCTTCAAGGTGGTTACTCAGGTCGATAGGGTCAGTTTCAGGATAGTTGTGGTGATCCGAGGCACATTGCTAGATTTTGTCCTCGGGCACCATGCAACTCACTGTAGCAGGTTTCTCGTGCCATAGTTCCGACACCGGTTGCTTCACCGCCTGTTCAGCCAGCTAGAGGCAGGGGTCAGGCAGCTAGGTGGAGGTCAGGCTGTTAGAGGAGGAGGTCAGGCCGTTAGAGGTGGAGGCTAGCCAGTTAGAGGTCATCCCAGAGATGTGGTTCAGAGTGGTGGGGCCCAACCCCCATATTATGCTTTCCCAGCCAGGCCTGAGGCTGAGTTATCTGACGTTGTTATCATATGTATTGTTTCAGTCTACCATAGGGATGCTTCAGTTCTATTTGATCTGGGCTCTACTTATTCCTATGTGTCATCCTACTTTGCTTCATATCTGGTTATACCTCGTGATTCTTTGAGTGCTCCTGTGTATGTGTCCACACCTGGGAGAGATTCTATTATTGTAGATCGTGTCTACCGTTCATGTGAGGTTACCATTAGGAGTCTTGAGACTAGCGTAGATCTCCTATTTCTCGATATGGTAGATTTTGATGTCATCTTGGGTATGGATTGACTGTCACCTTATCGTGCTATATTGGATTGTCACACCAAGATGGTGACCTTAGCCTTGCCGTGGTTGCCTCGATTAGAGTGTAGGGGGACTCCTGGCCATTTTACCAGCAGGATTATCTCTTATGTGAAGGCTCGGTATACGGTCGAGAAGGGGTGTCTAGCTTATTTGGCTTATGTCCGCGATTCTAGTGCAGAGGTTCCCTCCATGGGTTCAGTACCAGTTGTTCGTGAGTTTCCAAAGGTGTTTCCTGCAGATCTTCCGGGGATGCCACTCGACAGATATACTGACTTCAGTATTGATTTGGCTTCGTGCACTCAGCCCATTTCTATTCCGCCATACCTATGGCCCCGCCAGAGTTGGAAGAATTAAAAGTGCACTTGCAAGATTTTCTTGATAAGGGCTTCATTAGACCTAGTTCCTCGCCCTCGTGAAGAAGAAAGATGGATTGATGAGGATGTGCATAGACTATCGGCAGTTGAACAAAGTCACCATCAAGAACAAGTATCTATTGCCGAGGATTGATGATTTATTTGATCATATTCAGGGTGCCAAGGTGTTTTTGAAGATTGATTTGAGGTATGGATACCATTAGTTGAGGATTAGGGCATCCGATGTACCTAAGACAGCTTTTCGGACTCGATATGGGCATTATGAGTTTCCAGTGATGTCATTTGGCTGACGAATGCCCCAACAGCATTTATGGATTTGATGAATCGGGTGTTCAAACCCTATCTGGATTCTTCGTGATTGTGTTTATTGATGATATCTTGATCTACTCCCGCAGTCGAGAGGAGCACGAGCAACATCTTCGGATTGTACTTCAGACTCTGAGAGATAGCCAGTTGTATGCCAAGTTTTCAAAGTGCGAGTTTTGGTTGGACTCGGTCTCTTTCTTAGGGCACGTAGTATCGGCAGGGGGCATTCAGGTGGATCCTAAGAAAATTGAGACAGTTCAGAACTGGCCTAGACCCACTTCAGCTACGAAGATCCGGAGTTTCTTGGGTTTGGCGGGTTATTACCGTCGGTTTGTGGAGGGGTTTTCATCTATAGCATCCCCATTGACTATATTGACCCAGAAAAGTTCCCCCTTCAGATGGTCAGACGAGTGTGAGGCTAGCTTTCAGAAGCTCAAGACTGCTTTGATTACAGCGCCAGTGTTGGTGTTGCCCATAGGTTCAAGATCTTATACGGTATATTATGATGCATCTCGTGTTGGGCTCGGAGCAGTATTGATGCAGGGTGGAAGGGTGATCGCATATGCGTCGCGGCAGTTGAAGGTCCATGAGAAGAATTACCCTGTTCACGATCTAGAGCTGGAAACCATTGTTCATGCGCTAAAGATCTGGAAGCATTACCTTTACGGCGTGTCGTGCGAGGTTTTCACGGATCATCGGAGTCTACAATATTTGTTCAAATAAAAGGATCTCAATTTGAGGTAGAGAAGGTGGTTGGACCTATTGAAAGACTATGATATCACCATCTTGTATCACCTCGGGAAGGCCAATGTGGTGGCCGACGCTTTGAGTAGAAAGGCAGCGAGTATGGGCAGACTTGCGTACATTCCAGTCGGTGAGAGACTGCTTGCATAAGATGTACATGCTTTGGCCAATTAGTTCGTGAGGTTGGATGTTTCAAAGCCCAGTCGTGTTCTAGCTTGTACAGTCGCCCGGTCTTCTTTGTTTGAGCGCATCAGGGAGCAGCAGCATGATGGCCCTCATTTGCTTGTCCTTAGCTAAGAATTTAAAAATTGCCCCAAAAAGTCGACAGGGGCCCATGTCTCGGAATCGGGTAAAAGTCACAAAATACGAACACTCATTTGACCACGAGTCCAACCATACCAAATTTACCAGAATCCGACACCAAATCGCCACTCAAATCCCCAAATTAAACTCTCCAAATCCCTAGCCTCAAACTCCCAAATTCCACCTTAAATACACACAAACTAGATGGGAAATTCAATGGAGAAACAGTATTATTGAATAAAAATGATCACAAGTGACTTACCCCAAAAAACCCCTCGAAATTCCTCTAAAGAATCGCCTTAGACCGAGCTTGAAATGTCCAAAAATGATAAAACACTAACCCTCAAATTAATATAATCTGGCCAGTGCTTACGCTTCTGCAGATCACTTGACTGCATTTGGGGTCCCACTTCTGCAGATTTTCAATTGCTTCTGCGATCCAGGACCTCCAGCGCATTTTCGCTTCTGCGGTCTCTCATGCGCAGATGCGTATCCGCATCTCTGGATATGCTTCCGCACCTCCGCCCCCAGGTTTCTTTTCCCAATCTCGCACCTGCGACACCTCTCTGGATCTGCGACCTCGCAGGTGCGAACAACCCTTTGCACCTGCCATCACTGCCCAGCTTTGCCCAAACCACACCTGCAACCATTCCCTTGCTTCTGCGGTCACGTACCTGCGACTAAAACCCCGCAGGTGCGATGACACCAGACACCGGCAGCATTGATTTCCTCTCAAGTCCAAATTTGTTCTAGATTTAATCCGAATCACACTCGGGGCCTCTAAGACCCTGTCCGAATATACCAAAAAATTTGAAAACATCATGCAGACTTAGTCGAGCCTCTAAATCACATCAAACAACGCTAAAAACACGAATTGCACATCGATTCAAGCCTAATAAACTTTAAAACTTTAAACTTCTACATCCGATGCCGAAACCTTTCAAATCAAGTATGATAGACCTCAAATTTTGCACACAAGTCATAATTGACATTACGGACCTACTCCAACTTCAAAATTTAGAATTCGACCCCGATATCAAAAAGTCCACTCCCGGTCAAACTTTCCAAAAATCATCCAATTTCCCAACTTTCACCAATTGACACTAAAATGACCTACGGACTTCCAATTCAACATCCGAACACGCTCCTAAGACCAAAATACCCTATGGAACTATTGGAACCGTCGAAACTCCATTTCGGAGTCGTATTCACACAATTCAAACTACGGTCACTTCCTAGAACTTAAATTCCCGCTTTAGGGACAATGTGTCCCATTTCACTCCGAAACCAAAGACAAATCCTCCCGGCAAGTTACATAACCACAAAATAAAATAGAGGGAGCAATAAATAGGGTTCAGGGCGGGTCATTACATCCTCCCCTTCTTAAAACAAACGTTCGTCCTCGAACGAGTATAGAGACATACCTGAAGTGGTGAAAAGATGAGGATAACGGCTACATATCATGCTCGGTCTCCCAAGTCGCCTCATCGACCAAATGACCCCTCCACTGAACTTTTACTGAAGCGATGTTCTTTGACCTCAACTTTTGATCCTGCCTGTCCAGAATGGCCATGGTTCCTCAACATAAAATAGATCCTTGTCTAACTGGACTGAGCTGAAGTCTAACATATGAGACGGATTGCTGTGATACTTCCGGAGCCTGGAAACATGGAACACTAGATGAACTGCAGAGAGACTAGGTGGAATAGAAATGGGTTGAGTGCCCGGTAACAAATCAATGCCAAAGTCGATATCTCTGTCGGACGACATGCCTGGAAGATCTGCTGGGAATACATCTGGAAAATCCCTCACTACCGGAACTGACTCAATGGTAGGAGTATCAACACTGACATCCCTCACATAAGCTAGATACGCCGTCACACCTTTAAAAATGAAATAACTCTTCTAGGAACATAATCTAAGGTACCTCTCCACTCTAGCAGCGGTAAACCTGGCATAGCCAACGTCACCGTCTTGGGACAATGGCGACAACCAGTCCATGCCCAAAATAACATCGAAATCCACCACACTGAGCAGTAATAAATCAGCTCTGGTCTCAAAACCACTGATAACAACCAAACACCAATACACACGGTCAACAATAATAGAATCTCCCACGGGTGTGGCCACATAGACAGGAGAACTCAAAGAATTACAGGATACGCGCAAATACGGAGCAAAATAAGATGACACATAGGAATAAGTGGAGCCTGGATGAAATAAGGCCGATGTATCTCTATGACAGACCGAAACAATACCTGTAATGACAGAGTTGGATGCAACTACCTCCGTACTAGTAGGAAGGGCATAATATCTGGCCTGGCCTCCCCCTCTAGGGCGACCTCTACCTGTCCGACCTCCACCTCTAGCTGGCGATGCAGGTAGGGTGGTAGCTGGTGCTGTAACCATAGCCTGATGACCCGGTGGAGCACGTAGTGACCGAGAAATCTGTGGAGGTGTACCCCTCTTAAGTCTTAGGCTATCCCTCACTATATGGCAAGTGTCATCACACTCAAAACAAGCTCTCCAAGGGCGTGGCTGTTTTGGCTAGCTCGGGCCTGATCGGCTGGATTGACCGCTGAAAGCACCCTATACAGGAGGTGCATTAGACACTGGCGGTGCATAATAGGGATTCTGGGGCCTAGGAGTGGCCGGAGTACCACTGGTGGCTGGAAGTGCTGAATGAACAAGGCAACCCATATAACCCCTGCCTTGACGAGCTGTAGCTGAGGCACGAGTACCACTATAAGTGCCAAACTCTCGAGACCTCTTGTCCTCTCTCTTCTCTCTCTCCCGAGTCAACATACCCTCAAATCTCATATCAATCCCCTCTACTTGCTGGTACACAATATCCATCTCTAACTCTCGAGCCATGCTAAATCTGATATTGGGGTTGAGCCCCTCAATAATCGATGAACCCGCTATCGAATAGTAGCAACCAAGGCTGGTGCATGCCTAGCCAAATCACTGAATGTGACTGCATACTCTGACACGGTCATAGAACCCTGGCGCAACTGCTCAAACTCTGCGCGCCATGCATCTCTAAGACTCTGGAAAACATACTCCCTCAAGAACATATCTGAGAACTGAGTCCAAGTGAGTGAAGCCACCTCAGCTGGACTACCCAACTCTTATGCACGCCACCACTGATAAGCCGCTCCTCTAAGCTGGAACATAGTGAAGGAAAACCCACTAGACTCTGCAACACCCATTGTATGGAGGATATGGTGGCACTCCTCAAGAAAACCCTTGGCATCCTCTGACGCCAAGCCACTATAAGTAGGAGAGTGGTACTTTTTGTACCAATCGAGCCTAAGCTGCTCCTCCTCAGAAACTACTGCCTTAATTTGGGCTGAACTGGAGCTACCGACTGCATCGGTATGATCTCTGGAACCTGGTCGACCTGAGACCTACTGCTCTTGGGTACGGGGGGGCAGGAGTTTGTGCTCCTCCCCCGGCCTGAGATGAGGTAGGAGCAAGTGGTATCAATCCTGCCTGAGCCAATGTGCTGAACATGCTTAGAAATTGCGCTAGAGTATCCTGGAGGGCTGGTGCAGTAACAGGCGTCTCAGGTGCCTGCCCTCCAACTGGAGCTACTGGTGGCTCCTCCGTAGCAGCTTGTGCGGGTGCTCTGGCTACACCAGATGGACGTCCTCGGCCTCTACCCCGGCCCCGGCCTCTCGCGGCTCTAGCAGGGGGTGCGGGTGTCTGGTCACCCGACCCAGCTGTACGTGTCCTTACCATCTGTGAGAGAATAGAAAGACAAAAATTTAGATTCCGAAGTCAAAATCTCGCACGATAAGGAATAAAAAAGGTGAAGCTTTTCCTAACAGTTCTATAGCCTCCCGAAGATAAGTACAGACGTCTCCGTACTGATCTGCGAGACTCAACAAAACCTGTTTGTGACTTATAACACCTATGAACCTAGACCTCTGATACCAACTTGTCACGACCCTAATTTCCCTTCGTAGGATACCGTGATGATACCTAGTCTCTAAGACTAGGTAAGCCTAGTAATTTTTGCGGAATAACATAATAAGAATCTGAAACTCAAACCTCAACAACTGAAATAAATGAAAACTGCAAATCAAATAATTATAATTCCCAACACCCAGTAGAAACAAGTTACAAGCTCTAAAAAAAATACGAAGTGTCTCTATATATCAGAGTTTAAGGAAAATAAGAAAAAATAACATAATAAGGATAGAGGGGGGCTCTAAGGTCTGTGGACGCTGGCAGATGTACCTTGAAGTCTCTACTTATGGACTATCTCACTAGTATCTGGCTCGATAGGAAGAAACTGGATCTGCACAAAAAATATGCAGACGCTTAGCATGAGTACACCACAACGGTACCTAGCAAGAATCGAATTTTTCAACATTTAACCCGAGCACGCACTCGTCACCTCGCGTACACGGCCTTCACGTATTGCAAATACCATAACAGTACCAAAACCTAGAAGTAGTTTTTCCCACACAAGGTTAGACAAGTCACTTACCTCAAATCAAGCCCAATCAGTCAACATGAATGCCTTTCCCTCGATTTTTTTACTCCGAACGGTCAAAATCTAGCAAAAAGCAATTACATACTATAAATACAACCATAAGAAACTCTTTTAAGTAATAAATCTACGACTTAGCAAAGAATTGAAAAATCGCCCCAAAAAGTCGACCTGAGCCCACGTCTCGGAATTAGGTAAAAGTAATAAAATGCGAACACCCATTCGACCACGAGTCCAACCATACCAAATTTACCAGAATCTAACACCAAATTGCCATAATCCCAAAATTAATCTCTCCAAATCTCTAGTCTCAAACTCCCAAATTCCACCTTAAATACACACAAACTAGGTGGGAAATTCAATGGGGAAACAATGTTATTGAATAAAATGATCACAAGTGACTTACCTCAAGAAACCCCTCGAAATTCCTCTAAAGAATTGCCTTAGCCCGAGCTTGAAATGTCCAAAAAGGATAAAATCACGAATCCTCGAATTAATATAATCTGCCCAGTGCTTTCGCTTCTGTGGATCACTTGACCGCATTTGGGGTCCTGCTTTTGCGGATTTTCAATCGGTTCTGCGATCCAGGACCTCCAGCCCACTTCCACATCTGTGGTCTATCATGCGCAGATGCGCATCTGCATCTTTGGATATACTTCCGCACCTACGTTCCCAGGCTTCCTTTCCTAATCTCGCACCAGCGACACCTCTCCGCATCTGCAACCTTGCAGGTGCGGACAACCCATCGCACCTGCGATCACTGCCCAGTTTCTCCCAAGCCGCACCTGCAATCATTCCCTTGCTTCTGCGGTCATGCACCTGGGACCAAAACCCCGTAGGTACGATGACACCAGACACCAACAACCCTAATTTCCTCTCAAGTCCAAATTTGTTCAGGATTCCATCCGAATCACACCCGGGGCCTCTAAGACCCCGTCCAAATATACCAACAAATTCGAAAACATCATGCAGACTTAGTCAAGCCTCTAAATCACATCAAACAACGCTAAAAACACGAATTGCACATCGATTCAAGCCTAATAAACTTTAAAACTTTAAACTTCTACATCCGATGCCAAAACCTTTCAAATCAAGTCTGATAGACCTCAAATTTTGCACACAAGTCATAATTGACATTACGGACCTACTCCAACTTCAAAATTTAGAATTCGACCCCGATATCAAAAAGTCCACTCCCGGTCAAACTTTCCAAAAATCATCCAATTTCCCAACTTTCACCAATTGACACTAAAATGACCTACGGACTTCCAATTCAACATCCGAACACGCTCCTAAGAGCAAAATACCCTATGGAGCTATTGGAACCGTCGAAACTCCATTTCGGAGTCGTATTCACACAATTCAAACTACGGTCACTTCCTAGAACTTAAATTCCCGCTTTAGGGACAATGTGTCCCATTTCACTCCAAAACCAAAGACAAATCCTCCCGGCAAGTTACATAACCACAAAATAAAATAGAGGGAGCAATAAATAGGGTTCAGGGCTAATACTCTCAAAACAAACGGCCGGGTCATTACAAGGGTAAAATATGCTATGCTAAGCGGCTGCATAAGAGAGTGACACGTGGAGTCGAAGGCAGAGGATAATTAAAATCGAAGACAACTGTTCCGTTTATCACCGGAAAGAATGACGCTCCTAAAGATGCAATAAATGCCTATCACCAGGTAGCATTTAATGGAGAATATTCTACACCATTTAGTACACTGCCCGTTACAAAGAATTTGTCATTTATGCTTACCGTTACACATTTTTCAATGGCCCTCATAATTAACATTAAAGAAGGGCATGATCCTAGGACTTTGTTTCCTAGGTGCAACTATAAATAGTGAGTTCTGTTATAATTGTAAAAAATACAAATTTTCTGGTAAACTTACACTATAATCAATTCAAAGCTTTATACAATCTTATTTTCTTGTTCCTTGATTTCATTACTGTTGTGCCCGGAAGCCCTGCTCCCCGAATTATTGTCCCTGCTATTTGTCTTCATTTCAAGGATAAGTACTACGTATTTCTTCGAGTATTTTATTATTTCAGGATCAAATTAATTCACTTGTCTAGAAATCACATATAAATTCAACCGTACTATTTTAAGGGTAAACAGTTTAGCCCCCACCATAGTGCCTAGGCAGCCGTGTAATTAAGTTGATCCTTGCCTCTTTTATAACATGTTTTGATTATTTGTCTTAGCAAAAAATCACCAAAAATAGCAGACAATGGTGTTAACAACACACACAATCTTGAGGCCCAAGGAGACCAACTTCACCACGAGGATTGACTCAGCGATACCCACAATAAGGGGAACGACGCTACGCCGGTCCACAAAAGGCGATACCCGCGACATGTTTGGGAGGCGATTCCCGATGATGCTGAAGAGGAGCATGTTGTTGAAGCGGTAAGGGTCCTGCAAGAGCAACAAGCGGTCGTTCTATGCCATCTCACACGGCAGGATAAGGTTATGACGAAATTGAAGTAGGCGTTGTCGGGGGCTTCCAATAAAGCAAATGGACGAGGTCCAGTTCCTCCCGGTGCTCCCGCGAATCAAACAACGCAGAGGGTCAACAACAACACCCCGAGAGGCGAAGTTGGCTCCGATGGGGCTGGGGGGAGCGGATCCGGCTGACGAGGCCAATGTGTATAGGATTTTCCTGCTCGTACTTTGTCAAATTCTAGTATAGTTTATGATATCGTCCCACAGAGATTGGAACATCTATGCTACATACTTTTAATATTTCGTCTACTATTTGAGAGAATCAATTTGATGAAAAGGGAATGGTTTAAAGCTTGTTAATTACTAAAACAAAAACTAAGAATTTAAAAGAATTGGGAATCGTTGAATTCACTTGATAATATATTACAATAAAATCTCAATTTTTACATCTATTTCTATGAGGAATAATTTCTTATTGCTAATACAATTATATTTAGCTCACTAAGAAGTAGCCAATTAATATGTGATTAATTGAGTTAAAACTAGTGACGATTAATCTGAAATATTTTTCTTGCTTGAATTGTGCTAAGAGGTAGTAAAAACTTCATGAGAATATTTTTACTGAAAGATCAATAATCTTGCCTAACAATTCCGCCGTGAGAATTAAAACTGAGGCATGGTAAGATTACGAACTTGGAATAATAGTTAACTAAAAATTACTCTCACTTTACTATTTTATTCATTGGTTATTATATATCAATTTTGCTTCGTGAGAATTACAAAGTCATTATAAGAATAACGTAGAGATAAAATATGTAGAAGCGTTAATAATGATTAATTATTATTACAGCACAATATAAAGTATAAAAAGAAAGTTTCAAGCCAAGGATGTATAAAAACTGGGATAGTATTATAATAGCAAGCTTTATATCCCAACAAAAGAAGTTACTCCATTACGAAGTAATAAAAACTAATTTAGAAACAAAGAACTTATGAAGAAATATTATTCTTCTAAAAGAAGGAAAACTAGTAGAAAATACTAAAAACAAAAGAGAGAGATCAAATAGTAGTTTTCTCCCAGCAAGACCCGATGTCTTTATCCAAAATTCACACTCTATTTATAGAATTTTATGCCTAAGGTTCTCCATAGTTGCAACTATGGCCTTGCCAATTGAGTTTCATTCTGTAGAGAAAGAACTATAGTTTCAACTATAGCTCTCTAGTTGCAACTATGTAATTTGCTTCATGATTTCCAATTGCTATCATCACAACAATGGTGATATAGTCCATTTGCTTCTTCATTCCCAGTTGGCTACTCAATTCTCACATTTTTGCTTTTTTTCTTCAATTTTCATATGCTCTTCCTCCAGTGAAGTATGTTAGATAATGTGGGAGAACATATTATATTTATTCATGTTTTATTTAAAATCTTTAATATTTAACACATAAAAATATGTGAATAAATTATATCCATCATTGGCCCCAACAACGAGAACAATCCCTTCAAGAACGAACTCTTACGTTTTATGAGGGAAGTGAACGCCCACATGGACCAAATCCTGGGTGCACCACCGATGATGACAGGCCGGACTCAAAGAAGTATACTCAGTTGCGGTACAAATCAAGTGTGACACTGGAATTAATCCTAAAGAGGTTAAAATGCCCGACATGCCGAAGTATGATGGAACTTCAGACCTTTAGGAGCATATTACTACCTATACAACGGCGGTGAAGGGGAACGATTTAGCTCCCCACGAGATTGAATCACTCTCACGAGGGGGGCCTTGATGTGGTATTCGCTGTTACCCGAGCATTCCATAGATTCCTTTGAGATACTCGTGGACACTTTTATTAAGGCCCATGTCGGGGCTAGGAAGGTGCAGGCCCGAAAGGCCGACATATTCAGAATTGCACAAGGAGAGTCCGAGCTACTGCGGGAATTCGCCACCCGGTTCCAAAAGGAGAGGATGTTACTCCCGGTTGTTCCGGATGAATGGGCGGCTGAAGCATTCATCAAGGGTCTGAATCGAAGAAGTTCAGACGCTTCCCGGAAATTAAAGGAAAACTTGCTTGAGTTTCAAGTGACGACTTGGGCGGATGTCCACAACTGGTACGAGTCTAAGATAAGGATTGAAGATGATCAGATTGGCTTCCCGTCATCGGCAAAAAGATGAGGGAAGAATAAAGAAAAATCAAAAGGCAATTTTGACACAGATAGACGGTCTTCGAGGGGCTGGTTTTTGCCTTACGAACGGGCCAAAGGACACAGCAGAGGTTTCCGATCGGTAGACAGGTTCGTTATTGACAGAAGAACTGATCGTGGCCGGAACAACAGATCATTGCAGGATAAAGAAGTGTTGGTACACGGGATCCTTCCTACCCCAGGCTATCAGAATACAATTTCAACATCAATGTAGTAGAGTTGGTATCGGCTATAAGGAACATTAAAGAAGCACGATTCCCGAAGCTGGTGAGGTCCGACCCCAGCCAGAGGGATCCCAATTTTTGGTGTGAATACCACGAGATGAATGGCCACCGGACTGAGGACTGCCGACATCTGCGTGAAGAGGTGGCGACACTGCTGAAAATGGCCATCTTAGAGAATTCTTAAGTGATCGGGCCAAGAATAATTAGGGTCGCAATCGTGATAACGCGGAGCCCTCGAAAGTAGGAGACAATACCCCGCTCCAGACAATCAACATGATATTCGGGGGAACGAGATCAACGGGGTCACCTTCTCGGCAGCTAAAAAGACAAAGGTATCAATAACCCATAGCAAGAGACTCCAGAAAGTCGCTGAAGACAACATCACTTTCATGGAGGAGGATGCAGACGGACTGTTGCTACCGCACAATGATGCTTTGGTAATTTCTTTAAATGTATTAGATTTTAAAATTAAACGTGTTCTGGTGGATCTAGGAAGTTCGACCAATATCATACAATAGAGGGTATTGGAGAAATCCAAACTCACTGAAAGCATCATTCCAGCCACAAAACTCCTTATCGAATTCAACCTCATAAGCGTTACAACCCGAGGAGAGATCCTGCTGCCCATGAACGCCGAAGGGGTGATGAAGACGACTCTTTTTGAAGTGGTGGACGGTGATATGGGTTATAATGTTATTATGGGAAGACCGTGGTTGCACGAGATGAGAGTCGTACTATCATTTCGGCCACAAAACTCCTCGCCGGATTCAAACTCATAAGCGTGACAACCGGAGGAGAGATCCTGCTGCCCACGAACGCCGAAGGGGTAATGAAGATGTCTCTTTTTGAAGTGGTGGACGATGATATGGGTTACAATGTTATTCTGGGAAGACCGTAGTTGCACGACATGAGAGCTGTACCATTAACGTATCAGCAAATGCTGAAGTTCCCAACACCGGAAGGAATCAAACAGATAAGAGCCGACCAAGCGGCGGCAAGGGAGATGAATATGATTTTGGTCTCCAGTTGTAAAAGGAAGGAGCATGTGGCTTACAGGAACCGGCGCCTGCTCCCGAATCGAATGAAGTTATCCAGGGGGAAGAAGTGTCGGAATCTTATTAGGTGCGGAGATATTTCCAAGTACCAGAAGAGACGGATGCAACAAAATTCACAACGGAAGAGCTCGAGCAAGTTGCATTGTTTGAAAAGTTCTTAGAAAGGAAATTCCATTTGGGGACCGAACTGCCACCCGAGCTCATGTCTGGCTTTATTGAATTTCTTAAATATAATGCTGATTGTTTTGCGTGGTAGCATGCGGATATGACAGGTATCCCAATGGAAGTGGCCATACACAAGCTAATCTTGGATCCCAACATCCCCCTGGTAAGATAAAATAAATGCCCTATTGCGGAGGCCAAGAATAAATTTGTCAAAGAAGAGGTAACACGCCTATTTGACATCGGTTTGATCCGAGAGGTAACGTATCCAGACTGGCTAGCTAATGTAGTAGTAGTTCCTTAGAAGAACAATAAATTTCGTATGTGTGTAGATTATAAGGACTTGAATAAGGTGTGCCCAAAAGACTCGTTCTCACTGCCAAACATCGACCAAATGATTGATGCGGCGCCGTGCACGTGTTAATGAGTTTCCTTGATGCTTATTTCGGGTACAACCAAATTAAGATGAATCAGGAGGATTAGGAAAAGACTTCGTTCATAACGAATTTTGGCACATATTGCTATAATGTGATGTCCTTCGGGCTAAAGAACGCCGGAGCCACTTATCAACGGCTCGTAAACAAGATGTTTGATAAACAAATAGAGAAAACCGTGAAAGTTTATATAGATGATATGTTTGTTAAGTATTTGAACGCAGGTGATCATCTTAAGCATTTGCAAGAAACTTTCGACATCCTAAGGAAGCATAACATGAAGATAAACCTTGAGAAATGCGCGTTCGAGGTCAGGTCCAGCAAGTTCCTAATGTTTCCGGTATCACAAAGGGGGATTGAGGTAAATCCCGATAAGATCAAAGCCATCGAAGACATCCCAGACCCGCAATCGAGTGTGAAATAGGTTCAAAGGCTCACAGGGAGATTGACCGCTTTGAGCAGGTTTATTTCCCTTCATCAGAGAAATGCCACGGTTTCTTCGCGCTGCTAAAAAAGAAAAACAACTTCGAATGGGCCCTGGAATGCCTGAGGAACTAATATTTTTTGAAGAGCGGGGTCCTCGTCTTTGTTTTTGTTCTTTGAGGAACTGATATTTTTTGAAGAAGAAGCCATTGTATGTTATGGAAGAAGGAAAAGCTTTTCTCATTTAAAGAGAGTAAAAGAAAGGTTAAAGAACAGAATACAAGTTGAATGAAGAGAGTTTGAGAGAGTTTGGAGAATTATGAAGTATGAATGAAGGAGGTTGATGCGTATAAGTAAAGGTTTAGGCGGCTTAATTCGTGGCCATGATTATCTCGATAACCGTCAAAAGTTATGCTAAATTGTGAGATGACGCGTGTTCGGGGCATTAAATACGGAGAGACGTGCGTCTAATCGACCGTCAGAAGCTTTCCAGAGGGGATTAGAGAAATTCCCACCAAAAAGAATGTTTCCACCAACTTTCCGGTGACACAAAGTTATATTACCGGAAAGCAGGGAGACTATCTGTATAGGGTGAAATATGCTATGCTAAGCAGTTGCATAAGAGAGTGACACGTGGAGCCGAAGGCAGAGGATTATTAAAACCGAAGACAACTGTTCCATTTATCATCGGAAAGAATGACGCTCATAAAGATGCAATAAAAGCCTATCGCCCGTAGCATTTATTGGAGCATTTAGTGTACTGCCCGTTACAAAAAAATTGTTATTTATGCTCACTATTACACATTCTTTTATGGCCCTCATAATTAACATTAAAGAAGGGCATGATCCTAGGACCTTGTTCCCTAGGCGCAACTATAAATAGTGAGCTCTGTTATCATCGTAAAGGACACGAATTTTTTGGCAAACTTACGCTATAATCAATTCAAAGCTTTATACAATCTTATCTTCTTGTTCCTCGATTTCATTATTGTTGTGCCTGGAAACCCTGCTCCCGACTATTTTTTCTTCATTTCAAGGCTATGTACTGCGTATTTCTTCGATTATCTTATTATTTCACGATTGAATTAATTCACTTGTCTAGAAACCACGTATAAATTCAACTGTACCATTTCACGGGTAAACATCCCCACATGTGATATACATAAGAATAGTATCATACACATCGACGCGCGTCAAATAACTCCGTAACTCTTAGTCAAAAGCCTGATATGTATGCAATATCTTATTGACACTAGGTGATTTGCTCAAATAGGATCATCCGATGAATTTTGGCCTGAACAAAAATCTTGAGAAAATATTATCTGGTCAGAATCAGTGGCAGATCTAGCATTTTAAGGTTATGGGTGCTCACTATTAATTAGTGCTACCAAATGATAGGAGGAGTCGGATTGATGTGGACGGATTGAATATGTTTTAGACAATACCGATAAAATTTCTGAACCACTCATATTTAATACGGATAAAATATAAATTGAATGACGAAAAATATAAATATTCATATTTTCTTGGATATTATCATTATTGTGCGGATTCCAAACCACAATATAGATTGTCAATTTTGGTGGTGGTAAATTGAATATATTTTCTTTGTGCCACGATGAACTAAATGAATTGAAGAAAGAAAAAACGGCTAAGTTAAGAATAAAAGGGAAAGCCATGTACAGGGGAGACGAAAAAGAAAGCCAAAGAATTCACTACGTAAAAGTCGAACTCCAAATCACGGAGGGCGCATAACTTAGATTCCATTAACTAGTAGCACTCATTCGTCTGTTAGAGTAATGGGTGCTCACCTAAATATATATTCATTTCATGTGAAATTGTCTATAAAATTGTATCTCCGATACAATGGGCAATGGGTGCTTGAGCACCACAATTCTCTACTTGGATCCTCGCACGGTCAGAATATTGGGAAGGTTCCTGGAAAAACTCTGGCGGTTGCTATATTTTTATGACAAATTTGGATGATCACTATTTGATTTTTTTTTTGTGGCAATTACCATGTTTTATAGCAAATTTTGATGATTACGATGAAAAAAGTTGGCACTTGACAAGAGCACTTCTCAAAATTCTGAGATTTTTCTAAGACTTTTCTTATTGCGATCAAATTTTAAACGCCGGTACCGAATCCTATATGTGCAAATCACCCCTAAATTATTCACATACAAAAGCGGTAAATGTATGGCATGCATTTTTAAATAAATCTTTATTTATTCATCATCGTTCATAAATATTATTATCACTTTAATTTATTGATTACTTAATTATGCAAAACTAATTTGATTCAACACAGACAGGCCTTTACCTCATCCATCTTAGCATTCTGTGGAAGTCTCAAAAATTGGCGGCTCAAATTACGAGGAAGGTCATATTCTCTTTGGCCCAGCACATTTTTTTTGTCAAGCTGGGAAGTTGTTTGTAACTTCGAAATAATAGTTTAATCGGACTGGATTAGAAGGAAGAAATCATGTCTCAAGAATCTCAAGATTGAAACATATTTATGGAAGAATAAGTTATATGTATGGATTAGATTTTAGGCATGAAACTGCTCTTGATTGCAATTGTTAGACAGAAATATTTTAAACAGCAAAGTCAGATTTTTTTATTTTCTTATTTCATTTTGTGCAAATGCCTTTGATTACACAAAATATTTTGCAGAAAAATTACATTTCTACACTTACAATATAGATGAAAGTTATTTCCTTACAACTCTTAATTTTTAACATAATATTACTTATTTCAGTTAATATTTACACATTATTATTGATCCTTCAAAAATTATATTAAAATACCATTTAAAATATTAATATGTATTTTTCTGGAAAAAAAAAACTTCACTCTAATCCCAAGATCTTTTTTAATTTAAAAGATTGTATCAAACACGCTCTTGAGTTGTCTTGAATACACAGGCACTTGAAACCTCAGCACGGTTATCTGGTATCTAGTCATGCTCAGGACGAGTACTTAGAATCTTAGTACAAGTTTTTGTAACCTCAATACATTATCATGGATATCCGTTACCTACTCGAGCTCTACTTGAAACTTCATTCTGAATACTCAATACGTAATCATATTCAGTACGAATACTTAAAACCTCATCACGAGTACTCGATACCTACCTTAAGCTCAGTAAGAGTGGCCTATGCAGATTTTCATTAGTTCGAATTATACGTATTTCAAACTCATTAATATGTCAAATTCTCTAAGTAAATAACATCAACAGCGTGGCTTTAAGTTTGGTGAGTTTAGCTAATCTCTATCCTACACAATCAAGCAAAATTGAGCAAATTGTGTCATGACCCTCACAGGCCTCAACCTATGGGCTATGACAGCTCTACTTGCAGTATGTTTTGCTTTTGCTCTTTTATAAGCAAATGGAGAAACAATTAAACAAGACAAAGATGGAGCAACACCAAACAATGTGTGAAACAACCAGAAGGACAATATTGACTTTTGACCTTTTGTGAGGGCAAAACGTGAGAGGGGTAGTTTGGTCATTTTTGCCTGTACAACGGCTACTAATTTGCTGGCCGTTAGATAAAATCATCATAGTATTATGTGGGAAAAGAACAGAAGTCACTGCACGCTCCACTAGAAGTTCTGTAGGCGGCCGCTACCATTTGCCACTCTCTGCTCTTCTTCACTCTTTACCTCTTTGAGAAAAAAATCCAAAAAGTAAAAAGGAAAAAGAACCCATTTTTCATCGCCCATTTTGATGATTCAGGTCTTTTTCAACAAAAATTAGGGTTCTTTTCCCATTTCAAGAAAATTCTAGGGCTTCTTCCACCCATTTTTGTTCATCAGAATCATTAATTTTTTAAAAGAAAATGGAGAAGTTGAACAACATTTTCAAGAAGAAGACTTCACCCAAAGGTAAGATCTTCCCCCCTTTTTTTAAATCCCAGTTTCGATAATATTCCTTCAGCTTAGTATAGGGATTTTTAGCTTGTTTCTTGTCACTTTTTTTATTGTTTTATTCTTTGATTTGAGTGATGATCTAAGGTGAAAATTTTGTAATTGATTATAACAGAAGCATTGAGGACCAGCAAAAGGGAAATGGCTGTTGCTACCAGAGGTACCATTACTGTCTTGGGCTTCTAGTTTCATTGAGTGTTGTTTGATAAAAGAGCAACGTTTGACTTATTTGAAATTTTGAAGGCATTTTTTTCAAATTTAGAAATAATAGATGCTAATTCCTGATCCCAACTGCATTGGCTGGCTTTGATAGGGATGCTATTTGGTTATATTCCTCTTGTTTTGATTTTAGATGTACTTCAAACACTATGCTCTTTACATTAGAACAGTCTAATTCTCCAATGTGTTGAGCAAGAGATGCTTAATTTGTTTGGAGGTCTAGGAATAAATGTTCCAGCAAAGAGGAATAAAAGGATCACGCTTGGTAGAAAATCTTAAATCTTTTATATTGGGAAAGAGAAGCACTTAAGCATATTGAGGGTTTCGGGTAAACTCAAGCAATTTGATTGTAATGACTGTTAAGTATTTCAACAAAAGCAAAACCATGTGAAGGTTAGATTAAGTTTGTTGTGCCTCTGTAATGAGAATAAAAAGGATGGCAATTGTTGAAAAGATTAGGTTTTTAGTGAAAGATGTGAGTGAGATATAATACTGGTTGAAAAGGTTCATTAGTAATTTGACAACCAAAATCATGTAATATCTGTTATTATAATTCTGTATGGTAGTGGTGCTTCATAATATGATATGATATATTAGGAGGAATTGTCAAACTAGTTTTGGGGACTAAACGGGCAAGCTCAATGTAATTTAGGCCAACAATCTAACCTGCTATGCCTGGACAATCATCGGCAGAGTTGGAAGAATTGCTATAATGGCTAAAAGCTAGATGTACTTATTTCCTTTGCAAGTTTTATTGACTCTTTTCATTATTTCATTTTCCTTAGAGAAGCCAAAAGCATTAGTACTGTTGAAAAGTCCAAGATGTCTGTCTCATTGTCATTTATTTTTGACAAAGACCATGAGGGTCAGCTATTTTGCTAAAAGAGGAAACAAATTGCATATTCCAGGTTTTATGTTTTGGACTGTTGATAAAGATTTGGGATATGATCATTGTTACGCTATTCTAGTATATTGCACGTCACTGTCATTTGCATAAGCAAGGAGATGGAGAATGAAGCATTAAACAATGTTTGGAAAAAATATCCTTGCTGAGAATGTGTCATAGTCGGATGTCATTCTTATTTTTCACTTAAATCATTATCAGCTCATTTTGGTAAACGAGAAGCCAAATTTTATGTTCCATGTTATCTTTTGTGTTGTTATAAGGCGTTGGAAATTGGAATATGATAATTGGTATGCAGTTTTGGTATATTTCACTTTGTTTTCACCTGCATTTTCTCCTCCTTCCTTACTTGGTGCTTTTGTACTTTTTCATTAATTCATCTCTTTGTTCATGTATAACTTTAGGCATTGAACGGGAGATTTCATCTTTACAAATGGAGGTAAGTTACTAGGAAAATGTTCATAGACACGAGGCATATGTTTGTACAGTAAATCAGAGTATTCTTGCAAAATATAAGGTCAAGAAAATGTTCAGAGTATTCTTACAATGCTCAATCGTTTGCTTCTGCTTAAGTTCTCTACTTATTTGTTAACTTGTGTATTCTTATTTTCACCATCTTATAGGAGAAGAAGTTAGTTGCAGAGATCAAGAAAACAGCCAAAACAGGAAATGAGGCAAGTGTTTGTTCATTAAATTTATTTTGCATGACTACCTCACTTGGAACTGTAATCATCCTATCGATAATGGCTCACTATTTGCACTAGAAACTGCTTGCTTTCTGCAGCCTCTTGTTCTTTTGGTATATATGTGTGGTGTTTTTCTGATCGAAAGGACATCAATCTGATAGATTATCAGGCTAGTTAATGTGAATTTACCGAATCATCCAAATCTAAAAGAGTTAGATATTAGAAAGAGAGTCTATCAACATTCAGAAGGATGATAAAGCCACTGGATAGATCTCTTATTCTATTATGAGTGTTGCAAAGTGAGCTAGGAGTCTATTGGAAATAACCTTTCTACCCTCAAGGTAAGGGTAAGGTCTGCGTATACACTACCCTCCCTAGACCCACTTGTTGGATTTATTGGGTTTGTTGTTGTTGTTGTTGGTGCAAATTGGCCTAACTACCCTTGGATCGATTGAGCAAGAATTATATGTTTATCATCTAGTTCCTATCGCTGGAATTCTATGGTGAATTCGTATTATAGAAGCCTTGTTATATGTGACAGCAACTGATGGGAATGGGAGAGGCGTCTTCTTGTACTTATAGGGAAACTGTCCACTAAACCTGTCATGATCACTGTGGATTACTTTTGATGCTAGGCCATTGTCGTGTGCCATATATGCAAGTACTTTAGATGTCTGAGAGACCACAGACGTAAGTTTGCTGTTTTTGCTTACCACCTTGGGCATGATGTACAATGAAGCTTGTCTTTAAGCAGGACAGATATGCTACAATTTCTAGAGTTTAAGGTGTTTCATGACGGGCAATGGGCTTTAGTAATGTTTTCATCGTGAAAATGCATTTAGGCATAATACATTAAAGATTTTTGGTTGTAAGACAGGTGAGGACCAGTTTCAAGAGCTCAAGGTGTTTTAAGATGGGAAATGTGGCTTAAAGAATGTTTTTTGGTAGGCCTGAAAATGACTAAGAAATTCAGAATGTTTTTAAGTAGGACAGGTATGCTACAATTTCTAGAGTTTAAGGTGTTTCATGATGGGCAATGGGCTTTAGTAATGTTTTCATCGTGAAAATGCATTTAGGCATAATACATTAAAGATATTTTTGGTTGTAAGACAGGTGAGGACCAGTTTCAAGAGCTCAAGGTGTTTTAAGATGGGAAATGTGGCTTAGAGAATGTTTTTTGGTGTGATATAGGCCTGAAAATGACTAAGAAATTAAGAATAAGGGGCTGTTTTGGTGGGGTCTAATGAACAGTCAGATTTTAGAAACAGAAAGAAATGCTGAAAGAGAAATGCTTGATTGATTACGCCTAGGTCACCCAGGCTTGATATTTAAACAAAGCACTAATTCTGAAAGAAATTCTATATTACTCCACTGAAAGCATTTGCATTCATATCACAAATTTTTCACAAGATGGGAAATGTGGCTTAGAGAATGTTTTTTGGTGTGATATAGGCCTGAAAATGACTAAGAAATTAAGAATAAGGGGCATTTATATCACAAGATGGGAAATGTGGCTTAGAGAATGTTTTTTGGTGTGATATAGGCCTGAAAATGACTAAGAAATTAAGAATAAGGGGCTGTTTTGGTGGGGTCTAATGAACAGTCAGATTTTAGAAACAGAAAGAAATGCTGAAAGAGAATTGCTTGATTGATTACGCCTAGGTCACCCAGGCTTGATATTTAAACAAAGCACTAATTCCGAAAGAAATTCTATATTACTCTACTGAAAGCATTTGCATTTATGTCACAAATTTTTCAACAATTTAGGATAACTTTAACACTAATTGAACTAGAGTTAATTTGTATTTCCCAGAAAGTTTTCCATGATACAGTAATCTGCTGCACGGTGCACACTACAGTAACTCCTGACAGAAAATTATTGTGTAGCACACTACAGTAACTCCTGACAGAAAATTATTGTGTAGCATCAGAATATGCATGGTTTTGAGCCATTCTCAGATTGTATGAGTCATCCTTTTAAAGAACTCATGCATAAATATCTTGTCACAACTGTAGAGAAAGATTATTTAACGGGAAAGTCAGAATTTGAAAGACACTGATTGCCTTTGTGAATTGTTTTTAGAAAAAATGATCTATGTTTGGTAACTAGGTCTGCAATTGAATTGCACCCGAGCCAAATACCCAAAGCATTTGGCTTGAGTGGGATAATCTTGCCAAATGTTTGAATGGATTAGCGCTTGCGTTAGAGTTCGAGCTCCACAAAAGTTTAACTAACTAGAGCCGAGCATTAGTTTTACTAATTTCATATTCTTAATGTTCATTCTCAGACCATCATCATTTATGTATATACATAGAATACTGTATGCGGGAGGGTGTGAGCCATGTTAGGTAGCTTGCTTCCAAGCATCTCCTTTTCATATCCAAGATCAAAATTTACTTGTGCCCTCTATTTAAAATCCTTTACTCGATTTGAGCTCGATAAGACTCGAGTTTAAATCAAGACTAATGAAATTCGAGGCTTAGTTATTCGTTAAGGACTTGATTCAATTGCAGCTTTGGTGGTAACATGAACATTATACTATGTGATCCAGGTAGTTCTTTTAATGTAGTGTGCTCAACCACTGTGGAATTATTTTGTCAAACTCTTTGATGAAAATGAATGACATTTTTTAAGAAGGGACGAAGATAGAACTCATTCATCCCCTGTAATCTGCACATTAGCCATTTCTTTTTCCCCAAAGTAAATATTGCTCTCACACTTTGACTTGTCAGGCCGCCACAAAAATTCTAGCTCGTCAACTTGTGCGACTGCGGCAGCAAATTGTAAATTTGCAAGGTAGTCGTGCTCAGATTAGGGGTGTAGCAACTCATACACAGGTCAATTTTTTCTCCAGATTATTATTGTTTATGAACAAGCTATCTAGCGAACACTTTAGTGGATCTTATGAGTGGTTTCCTTTTTCTTGTGTAGGCACTATATGCTAGCACCTCTATGTCTACTGGAATGAAAGGTGCAACCAAAGCAATGACTGCCATGAACAAGGTACTGATTATTTGTTGGTCGTGAGTTTCTTTTCCCTTTTTCTTTTAAATCATCAGGGCTTTTGCAAGTGAAATATTTGTTACCTCATCCTTAGCTCACCCATTTTGTTCATTTAGGTCTGTGCTACACAAGCTAGAACCATTATTATTAAGGTTGTAAATCCCTTTAATTGATTTGATCCTTGTGTGTGTACTTCTCAGCAAATGGCACCTGCAAAACAAGTTAAAGTGATCAGAGAATTCCAGAAGCAGTCATCACAGTTGGACATGACGGTAAGCACAGTTTTTCCTCCAACTTGACATTATTGACTTATTTCCTGCTATGAGTTCTCCGTGATTATGGACAAATGCTATTTCTTGAAGGCAATTAAACAAAATATTTCAGCTTGGTGAAGTTCAGCCTATGCATACTGATGAAATATCTGATTTTTCCAGATTGAGATGATGTCAGAGTCCATTGATGAAACTTTAGATAAAGATGAAGCTGAAGAAGAAACTGAGGAGCTTACGAACCAGGTTCAATTACTCATAGCATTTTGTCTATTTCCTAATTGTATTTTTCTGGTCAACTTTTCTAATTTGGATTTTCATTTGTTAGGTGCTGGACGAGATTGGCGTGGACATTGCATCGCAGGTAGGTTGTGGATTAAGGATAGTTGAGCCATCAGTTGTTTTTCTCGTCTTTAGTTTGCAAGCTGGTTTATTCATTATTGATTTCTATTTTGGCAGCTATCTTCAGCTCCAAAAGGTCGAATTGCATCGAAAAAAGTTGAAAATGTTGCCCCCCCTAGGTATGACGAAACTGTTTTTATATTATAATAGACATGGATATCTGATATACTTAATTTGGATTGTCTGTCTACATGCGTCGAGCTATGTTTCTTCTGCATTTCCATATCAAACTGTCAGAGTCATTTCTCATAATGTCAGAGTCAATACTCCTGTTGCGTCTGATCATGATGGTTATTTACTGCTTCGACCAAGTGCTGACTATGAGCATGTATTGATGCATGTACTGAGCCTATCTAGAATTTCTAAACGTTCTTTTTAGTTCTTCCTTCTATAATATGTTTTTGGCGTGGTCAGAACTATCAGAAAATAATTAATTCTTTTGGAATATGAAGCTATTTATCTTCTCTTTGTCTAATAGTTTGTTATGTTCTTTCTGTTTGATTTTGTTATGTTCTTTCTGTTTGATTTTGTGGCAATACGAGTTGAATTCTGAACTACTTAGAATACCTACCAATTCTTCTGTTGTAATGCAGTTCTGACTCTGCGGATGTTGAGGAACTTGAGAAGAGGTTGGCCTCTCTTCGAAGAATTTGATGAAGAACGTGCATATTGGACAGCTTCTTTCTATATTGATCACCTTTCTTCTTGTATAAATTCTCTTTAGCATAAACATATAATATGTACTAAATTGTAGTTCTCTGACTATTGTTCTCTATCACTAAACATCAACATTTATGAATTAATATCTAGAGGTATAAATGCTGTAAGAATGATAATGGATATGCTTTTGGTTTCATAAATCCTTCTTCACATAGTTCATGAAAAATTTTTTATGTTAAAGCTTTATTATGAAAAGCAGAACCGAATTTATTCTTACTTTACAATACAATATCAAGCCAAAAGCAGTGCTTCAGTGAATCAAAATTTTCCATCTTGAAGGGAAGAATTGGGAGACTTTGTTCATGCCAAAAAAAGTTACCAGAATCAACCGTAGTCTTCACAAGTACAAGCCTATCATAATTATTCCTCTGTTAACTTGAGCCCCCACCATTATTTTTCCTCTCAAAATATGCCCTTCCCATTAGCGGTTTTCCAACGTAAAAAAGTGGTTTGATTTGGCTGACATGGTAGATAGGGATAGTTTTGACCTTCTTAGACTTCATGTTTCAAATTATTATTTTTGCTGCTTGAACTTGTACGATTAAGAACGTCCAAATATATCCATGAACAATAAAAGGAAGGTAGACCCATTTTTTCGTGACGAAAACCATTAGCGATAAGGGCATGTTTGAGACGAAAAATAACAGTGATGGCTCCTATGAGCTGATAGATTAACACTAGACATATATAAGACATATCGGACGCGTTAGAGTTAAATTTGAACTTTTTCTCTAAAAAAAGTATGAAAGCTGATAGATCTCTAATATAGTGGAACCATATCAGTGGATTACATTGAATTTTGTAAAGAGAATAAAATGTACGAATAATAAAATAAATAGATAACAAGAAGCTTAAGATTTATAGAAAAGAGAAAATAGCAATAGACCAAAGGGACCAAAAAAAGACGACTTCACATATTGGATAACAACTATATTCCCAATAATGTCACAAATTGAAACGATATAGAGGAGATTAGCTTGGCCCTGAGCAAGGATGACTCGCACAAATTGAAAAATAACATGTCCCAACAATCAATGATGGATTAAGATAAGTCTTTTTGTTCAAGTCTTCAATTTAGATTTTCATTTGTTGGTGCTGGATGAGATTGACGTGGACATTGCATCGTAGGTAGGTTATGTTTTTGGCGTGTGGTAAGAACAATCGGAAGATAATATATGGAATGATGTGCATGGTTAAGAAAACACCTAAACCACCATTGATGGTTGTTTACTATGGGAAGCTTGCTGAGATATTTTGGATGTCATCAAATCATCTTTATCATGCTTATGCATTGCTCAAGCTTTTCTCTAATCTGAAGAGTTCTAATGAAAATCTAAGCGAGAAGGATTTGCAGTAAATAGCATCATCTGTTGTCCTAGCTGCACTTTCAGTGCCTCCTTATGAAAATGAGGAGGAAAGGAGTTTGAGGGTGGCCAATCTAATTGGTTTTGAAGTTGAACCCAAAGCTGAAAATAGAGTAGCGCTTTCGCGATCATTTCTCTCAGAGTTGGTGTCCAAAGGTGTCATGTCCTGTGTTAGCCAAGAAGTGAAAGATGTTTATCATCTGTTAGAAAACGAGTTTCTTACTTTGAATCTGGCACTGAAGGTGCAGTCCATATTGAACAAAATATCAAAACTTGACGGTAAGCTGTCTTAAGCTGCTTTGATTCATGAAGTGCAACTGAGTAAGTATGTTCCCTCCTTGGAAAAACTTGCTACTCTGAGGTTGCTCCAGCATGTCTCTAAGGTGTATCAGACAATCAAGATTGATAACATATCTTTGACTTCACTGTTATTGAGTCAAGATAGCTGTTGATGTGGTTAGTTGTAATTTTCTAGCCATCAGAGTTGATCACATGAAGGGTGTTGTCTTCTTTGGTAAACAGAGTAATGAAGCTGAAGGACTCCGGGAGCATCTATCTCTTTTGGCTGAATCACTTAGCAAGGCAAGGACAATGATCTATCCCGCGGCATAGAAGACGTCTGTCAAGCTCGGGGATGCCTTGTCTAATTTGGCGGAGATAGTGGAGAAGGAGCACAAGAGACTTGTCGCACGGAAATGCATCATTGAGAAACAAAAAGAGGAGCAAGAACTTTTACTCTTAGACATGGAACGAGCCGAAGGGGCAAAGAGGCGATCAAACATCAAAAGATGACAGAAGAGGCTCAACAAAAGCGCATTGCTGCTGCTGAGTATGAGCAAAGGAGCCAAAGAATTCTTAAGAAAATAGAGGAACGCGAACTTGAAGAGGCCCAAGCTCTGCTGCAGCAAACTGAAAAGCGCAACAAGAGGAGGAAGAAACCAGTTCTAGAGGAACATAAGTTGCACAATTTTGGCAAAATAATGGATTATCTGGTTAGAACTGTAAGAGAAGAAGCCGCCCCTCTTGTTGAATATGCATTCAAACAACGGAAGACGGACCAACTGCTGCAGCTACACCTGGGAAATATGTTCCTAGGTTCAAACGAGAGAAGATGAATGGTGCAGGCCAGGCTCCAACTCGGGAAACTGACAAGTGGGGCAGTGGCGATGATCGACCAACATGGCATGTTGAACGAAAGCCCTTATTTGGTAAAATAGCTTGGTAACCAGCTGCTCCACTTTTAGGCATTGAATGACTGAGATTGTGGTATTCTGAGCTCAAGAGTAGCATTTCTTGACTAAGATATTTATGGATTTGTACTTGAACTGTCTGTCCGCAAAAAACTAATAACGGTCATCTAGATTTTTACTTTACCTAAAATAACAATATAACAGCAAACCAAAAGCAGTGCTTCAGTGAATCAAACTTTTCCCATCTTTGCCACTTTGAAGGGAAGGAGGAGAGAAGTTTTGAAGACCTATTAAAATAAATTCTTATATTCAAACTTTCTCATATCAATACAAACTTCTACTACAATCCATTACAGGTCATGAACCAAATGAAAATCAAAACTTAACTTATTTTCACGTTTACCTGAAATTTTACAATACAACATCAAACCAAAGGTAGTGCTTCAGTGAATCAAACTTTTACCATCTTTGCCAACTTTGAAAGGAAGGATTGGGAGACTTTGTTCATGCCAAAAGAAGTTATCAGGATCAACTTTACTCTTCACAAGTACAAGCCTATCATAATTATTCTTGAAATACTTTTTACCCCAAACACTAGCTTCCAAGAAATTTGAGTTGGCATTTTCATTCATACCCAAATCAAGATCTCTATAATTCACATAAGCTTCTCTAGGAAACTTGGATACAAAAGTTCCCATGTACTCATATAGTCCTCTGATCCAGTTGATATGTTTATCTGCAGATTTCTTGTCTCCTTCTGTCCAAGAAGTTAAGTACTGTATCTTGCAAATGACCCCTTTTCTATGTGGAAAAGGAATAGAAGATTCTGATATCTTCCCCATCATTCCTCCATAAGGATTCCATATCATCATAGGTGAATCTTCTTGTAAAAACTTCTTCCACATACCTTCAAGGCCAGTTTCTGGAACTGGTACGCGGAGAAAGTCTGATTTAGCCTTGAAGTTTACTGCAGGGAATAATGACTTCCCTTGAAGTAGAAATTCAGGCTTAATGCTACTTGGATATCCTGCAATATAAATTACTGATTCAATCCAACTCATTTCGACACAATCCTTTCGCGTCAATCCCAATTCAGGGAAGCTATGATTCATCACATGAATAAGCCTATCAGTTTTTCCAAGAAACAATGCTTGGTAGGCTGTTTGCACTGTTTTCTTCCCATTTTTAGTTGAATTGGTTGTAGTTATAAGGACCCTTATGAAGAGATCTTCATCAATCTTATTCGCAACATGTTGCCATTTATTCAGGACTTTTGTTGCACCAGTTTCCAGTGTCTTTGGAACTGTGAAAACTGTCACAGTTAATGGAACAGGAACAAGTCTAATTTTCCAAGCCAAAAGTATACCAAAACTGCCTCCTCCACCTCCTCTGATTGCCCAAAACAAGTCTTCTCCCATTAGTGCCCTATCAAGAACTCTGCCACTAGCATCAACTATCCGAGCATCGACAACATTGTCAGCTCCAAGCCCATATTTCCTCATCATAGGACCATAAGCTCCCCCAGTGATATGACCACCTATTCCTAAGCTGGTGCATAGGCCAGCAGGATAACCATGTGTCTTGCTTTTTTCTGCAATCCTATAGTACACTTCACCAATCGTCGCGCCAGCTTGAACCCAAGCACTGTTGTCCACAATGTCCACTTTGATCGCGCGAAGTTTAGCTAAGTCAAGCAAGATGAAGGGCATTGATCTTTTCATTTCTGATGTATAAGAGATGCCCTCATAATCATGCCCTCCACTCCTAACTCTAAGCTGAAGTTTTAGCTCTTTCGCGCAAATGACTGCTGCTTGTACATTCGATTCACTCAAAGCAGTGAAAATAAGCAGAGGTTTTGGTTGAGAAGGTGTCAAACACCTTAGATTTTGGGCAGTGGATTTAAGGATAGAGTTGAATGAAGTAGCATTGGAAGTAGGGGTGAAGAAAGCTGTGGAGAAAGGGATCGAACGGTCGGAATGAAGAGTAATGCATTGATAGAATTGATCTTGAATTGTATAAGAAACAGCATAAGAAGCTGAAAATAGTACTATGAATGAAGAAAGAATGATAGAGATTGATGAAGCCATGAGCCTCTCTTGTTTTCTGTTGTTAGAAAGTTTGAAGGAGAGAAGACTTATATTTCCACTTTCAATGCCTTAATCTCATGTTTGGACTGTAGGAAAGAGAAAAGAAAACAAATAGAAAATGAGGAGAGAGGAAATTGTGGAGAAAGTGGGGGAGAGGAACAAAGAAAATAAATGCCTTTTGTTTGGGTGGGAAGAGAATGAGGAGTAAAATTAGGTATTCTTTATTTTAAGAAAGACTTTGTTGTCTAAAGAGAAACAATTTCCTCCTCTTTTTTTGCTTACTTTCTTTTTTTCATTTTACAATTATACCTATCTATAACATCTTTATATAACAAGCATTCATTATAAAGGCCAAATTTTTCTCGTAATCAAGTTTATATTATGTTATAATATATGTCTTCTATAACAACACTTCATTAAAGCAGCCAAAAATTATTAAAACAAAAAAGACTGCTATAGAGAAATTTGACTGTACACCACAAAGGGAAAAATTCAAAATATTTTGGTTTCCCTTAGCTTCCTTTGTCTCCTTTCCAAACTAAGCAAGTTTTGGATAGGTAACTTAATGGTCAATCTCTTTTTAACAAAGTAAAAATGGAGAATATGTGCAAATAGCTAGGTGGGGTCATGTGAGCCTAAAACTTAAAGACTGCAAAGCAAAGTCAACATCAAATAATGCCTTTAATTTTGCCCAAATTTTAGGTTACATGTGGGAACTTGTATTTATAAGGAACTTTGAAGTTTATGAAAGAAGACTTTGGAGAAAATGGTTTGCCTTCCAATTGGGTTGAAAGACAATCTTGTCACATCTCCTGCCTTAAAGAATTGCAAAGTCTTGCATTTCTTCCTTCCTATCTTTTGTATGATTTTAGTGGGCGCTTGGACATTAAAATTGTGAAATTCCAGAAAAAAAAAGTGAAAAAAATTTTCAAGTAAAAATAGTATTTAAAAATTAAAATTGTATTTGGACATGAATATAATTTGTAGCTATTTTTGAATTATTTTAAAAGTGATTTGAAGTGAAAATCTTAAAAATGAATGGCTTAATTTCAAGAATCTGTATTTTTGCAAGTGTAAAAATAATTTATATCATAATTACACATAATGTAAAAAGAATTGTTTTTCTTTTTAGGCAAAGTGATAACGTAAATTATCTTCTAAGTATAAAAGAAACTCAAAGAGTGGGAACTTGGATTCCCAAACTGTGAAAATATTCTTAAATTGTTCTCGCAATTCCAACGGTAAGCCAATTGTGATTATCTATTTCTATTTATTTGGCTAAAAATAGTAAGTTTTACCTTCCATATTTTGTGGTCTGTGTCCATTCCCAGAGACAATAACCTTTCAGTTGTTTGGTTTACTATACTCTCAAAAGCTCTTTCTGATATTATAATTTCGGGATAAGCGTAATTTTACTTATTTCCTTTAAAGTTAAATAGTTATACGTTATTTATTCTAACTAGCTATCAGTGACTATCACAATAACATCATATCAAATATTTATTTGTCCACGCATTTCGTGTGCCAAGAATACATTAAGAAATCGATTTTGTAGTCCTTCACAAATTTTATTTTATTTTATATTTTTTTATAAAAGATCTTCAATTTTATATATAAGAGACCTGAAAATAATATACAAGAAATCTGAAAAGATTATTCTCTTCGATTCAAATTGTAAGTGATTACAAGATCATTTCCTCTCTTAAACCTGAGAACAAATACATACGCAAAATTATAGTTTCAATCACGAAATATTAATCATTTGTTGAGAAAACAAAAACTCTTATGGTACTAATATCCAATTGACATATAGACTAAGAAGTGACTTTGATAGAAGCTTGTATATACATGACAATACATTGGAAAATGTCTCAAATGAAAGTTTATGTATCCTTCATCGAGGATCCATTTGACATAATTTTTTATAATTTTAAAAATCATAATAAAAGTTTAAGAAAATATATATAAATGTTGATCAAACGAAAAATTATTGTTTTTAAAAAAGAAAAAAAAAGAAAAAATAGGATGGATAAACTGTTAGATTAATTAGTGTTTGATGTTTTGAGAAGAGGTTATTTTGTCCCTCATTGGAAAAAGAAAAAAAGAAAGAGGTGTTTAAAAGCACTTCTTTGTCTTATATAGTTTGAATATTTTTAAGGGTGTTAGCGAGGGAATTGAAATTTGAATATATTATTAATAGTCAAGATTGGGCAATTGAATACTTTAAGTAGCCTGGAATTAATAGTTTTAGTCACCTATAATTTTGTTAAAAACGTTTTCTGAATTTGAATTTAAAACATTTTTAACATCTTTACTTTTTAAATTCAAAAAAAGTGATTATTGATTTTAAAAGATACTTGTTATGAAGAGAAATTCCAAAATGAAATCATCTGAAAATTTTCATCTCTTTCTCTTCTACTTATTTTTTACAACTCACAAATATTTTGTTCTTCAGAGGCTTTGTATAATTCTGGAGGAATTCTGCTATTATCCTTGCAGCAACTAAGTGGGAAACTTAAATTCCTTAAGGACAGTGACTATACTATCGAAGCCCCATTATTTCATCCATTATTTTTCTAACATAAACTATCCAAAGATATATAATCGAAGCAAAAGAAAATAACAAAACAATGAACCATCATTTAAGTAGAAACAACAACAAAATTTAATGAACTACTGCTAATTAAGGGAAGTGGTTTAGTTACAAATAATGACTATCAGACTTTAAGTCAATCAAAATTGAGATCTCCAGTTTGTCTTTTGATATCTGTTTATTTCTTTTTCACATGGAATTCTTTGGTTTTCTGTGAAATGGAATTATTTTACTTAATTAGAAAAGTACACTTGAGAAGTCTCCAAAATAAAAAGAAAGTTGAAAAGCCAAGTCATTGATGAAATAATTCAATGGTAGGTATAACAACCATAACTAAAATGATATAAGCTCAATTTTTTCCTTCTTTATGTTTTTTCCTCAGTGTTTTCTGGTGGCATTTTAACTCATAACTCTTGTATTTACTATGGGATCATATACTTATGAAAAATATCCTCTATCAGACACATATTTTCCCCCCTTCTTTTTCTTCGGTTTGCTTTAAGCATTTGTATCCAAAATTTATTGGTCAAAGGATTTGCGTCAGAAAGGGCCATAAAATAGTAGCAAAGCATTCACTTCCAAAAGATTTTTCATATCGAAGATTAGTATTTAAGTGTCATCGCCCCAATTTCCGCTATAGGCCGTTATGACGCCCAACGTCGCGGTTAGGCAAGCTAAAGGTGAACTATCTAAATAATTATTTATTTTGTTATTTTTGAAATCATAAATTTTATTAAGTAAAGAAATTTAATGCATTTGAAATCATAAGTACATACAATATTAGTAAGACAAAATAAAAGGTGACAATATTAAAGCAAAACCATTACTTCAACTAGAATATCCCAAAACCCAGTGTCACAAGTGCATTATCATTTACTAAGGGGTACAATAATAATACAATATTTGTCTGGAATGTGAATTAGACAGGATAAAGTAAATAAATGTAATGGACACTCTGTGGGCTAACGACACGTAGCATGGAATGCAGCTCACCATAAAGTCCCCTCAGCAGCTGTGCCTACACGCCAAGATGACCACCAAATGAACCTGTCAGATCCTGTATATTTAGTGCAGAAGTGTAGCGTGAGTACGTAAATCAACGCGTACCTAGTAAGTATCTAGCCTAACCACGGAGAAGTTGTGATAATGGATCGACGTCGACACTTACTAGTGGTCCAATAAATAAGTTGCAGGAATCATAAGCAGGCATGAAATACAACAGGATCAATAGAATAAGAAACAGTAGGTAACAGAATTCATTAACAAAATATCATCAGTTTAAAAATCCCCAAGTGCCACATTCCATCTCAACAAATAAGAACCATCAATTAAATATCCGATTTTAGGTCATAAAGAGAATATCATGTAATTTTCAAGTTCAATCAAGAGGGTAATCTTGTGGGTATTCGGACTCCTAGCGATTTTACACACGAATTATGCCGAGATCGTTCAGCCCGATCCATATAGTCGTGTACATACACCGTCGAAGTCGTACGGCCTGATCCATGGATGCACCTCATATATACATATACTGCCGAGGCGTTTGGCCCGATCCCATGAAGAGAAGAAACTTATCAACTTACGACTCGCGTATTTACCATACAGGGCGTAACGTAAACATGATATTTAGCATCGATCGCTTATCCTGCCAAATGACTCACGGAATTGAGACTCGATCTAACATGATATCTATCAGCTTTCATTTATAGTCTTTAAGTAATTAAACTAACAATTAAATTCAAGTAATACAATTTATTGCATGATAAAATCCTAGGTCTACCCAGACATAAACATGAATATAGCTACGTACGAACTCTCGTCACCTCGTGCATATGTAGCCCCCACAACAAGTAGCATACATCAAATACATCCTAGTAGGATAGTTCCCTCCCCCTCCCTTCCCACAAGGTTAGATAGGAGACTTACTACGCTCAGAAATCTGATAACCGGCTTCAACGCCTCTCTCTAACTCCTCAAACCGATGCCAAACGATCCGAAACTAATCAAATAATGTGCAAACCAATCAAAATATACTCTAATACTCGTAATTTATAAAAGTTCCCAACTCCGCTCGAAAAGTCAACATAGTCAACCACTCGGCCCACGTGCCGAATTCTTAAAATTATTGAAAATAAATATTACCCATAACTTAGATAGTCTATATCCAAAAAATCATCCAATTTCGTCCATGAATTGACTCTCAAATCAAGGATTTACCATTTCTCAACATTGGGACTCAAAATTCTAATTTTGACAAACCAAACACGAATAATAATAATAACCAACGGAAATAATCATGGAAAAACAACAAAATAAATGTTAGATATTTACCCGCTTGCTGAGACGAGAATAACGCCGGAAAGATGACCTCAAACGGAGCTCTAGAACTCAAGATATGCTCAAAATACTAAAATGCTCGGTTTGCCCATTTAAAACATTGTCCAGGCGGTTTTTGTTCTTTGCCTACGCGGGACACCTTTGCGTTCGCGAAAAGTAATTTTTTGCGTTGACCGGTCAACCCGAAAATCCTTCTTTGCGTTCATAAAACCTCTCTCTCGTTTGCGAAGAACAAAGATTCGCACCAGAAACCAGCAATCTTTCCTGACACGGAAATGGGCATAACTCTCACATACAACCTCGGAATTCACCGATTCATATTGCTATGGTTCCATAATTATGATACGAATCGAATGATTTAATATAATCACAAATCAAAGGTTATTTGCTCAATATAGTACCCTTTATACCCCGAAGAAACGATACTGAAACATCAAATAAGAGTGCGACACAACTCAAACACATCTTAAACACACTCGAGGGCCCCGGGAATCCGTCCAGTCACACAAACCAGTTCCAAAATATAACACGAACCTACACGAGATATCAAATCATAACAAACAACATTTAACTCATGAATCGCACATCAGTCCAAGCCTAATGAACTATTGAACTTTTAAACTTTTAAAACTCATGTCGAATCGTATCAAATCAAACGAGAATGACCTCAAATTTTGCATGCAAGTTCCAAATGACAGACGGGCCTATACCAACTCCTGAAACCACATTTCGGATCCGATATCAACAAAGTCAACTCTCGGTCAAACATATCAACCTTCTAAACCTTCAATCTTCCAACTTTTGTCAAAAGCATCAAATCAACCTACAGACCTCCAAATCCAGATCCGGTCATACGCCTAAGGTCCAAAATCATCATCCGGACATGCGGAACCCCCAAAACTCTGATCCGAGGTCGTTTAAGCAAAAGTAAAACCTTGTTAAACTCTTCTAACTTAAAGCTTCCAAATTGAGAATTATTCTTCCAAACCAACTCTGATCTTCCCGAAAATCTAATCCGACTACACGTGCAAGTCATAATACATGAAGTGAAGCTACTCAAAATTTCAAACTGCCGACCGACATGCTAGAGCTCAAAACAACCGGTCGGGTCGTTACATTCTCCCCCATTTAAATATACGTTCGTCCTCGAACGTGCCAAGAACCATTCTAGAGTTGCCCAAAATCACTGTTTAACATCTTGTGCACCTACCCCTGCCACCACACAGCCAGACTGAAGATTCTTCATTTTACCTTAGCCTTAAGCCTCAGAACCAAATACCAATATCTGGAATTCTCCACGAGACCTGATTCTAACATACGAGTATCATATCAATCTCAACACGCTGTACCAAACATGATCATGCACCCATGTTGAAACCACACAATGCACCGCATAATTTGTATGCCCATAATAACATCCTCCAATCGTAAAAGTTGCAAATTCACACATCTATTGTAGGTACGGGCATCGGTCGGTTCGGTTCGGCATATCGATTATCGGTTTATAAATATATTAAATCGATAAGCAAACCGATAAGATATCAATTATCGGGTATCGGTTAGTCGGTTATCGATCCTTATCGGTTTACCCGATAAAATAAAAAATATCCAAAAATTTCATATTTTTACTATAGAAATCGTGATCATATTGTTAAGAGAAGGGAACTGAAATTTGCTCTTAAAAAAAGAGGGATTAAATGTTAACTTTAGAAAAGAAAACTTTCTTTGCATTTAAAAATCTCAATGAATGATCCCAAATTTCAAAGTTATAAGTTAGTAGGAAGGAATAAGACATTCAACAATCTAATCTTACTAACTATCTCACTGCGGACGGGAATAATTCAAAGAACAATAATAAAATCTTAATCTTGTAAATACTAAAGAATCAGTGCAACAAAAGAAATAAATAGAAAAACCAAAAATCTGAACAATTAATTCTTTAAAGTTTAAAGCTAAAAATCTTAACTGAAGAATTAAGATGAGAAATTCAGAAAAGTTAAAAACTTACTATAAGGATTAAGGTCTGAAGATGAAGAATAACTACCGAGAGAATTGAGAGAATGAAGCCATAAGGTGGCTTTATATACTTAATGGATTTTGTTAAATCTTATTGGGCTATCGGCTAAACTGTTAATAAAATTGGGCAAACCGAGACCCAAATCGATACCCAATAGTCAAATAACATTCAACCGTTATCGAACTATTTACCCAATAACCTGATATCGATAAACCAATAGCATTTTATTGGTTCGGGCTATTGGTTATACCCGATACATGCCCACCCCTAATCTGTTGCCCGTAATATACCTCATAACACATACAAGTCATGCTCCGCCTTTCACAATACTGCAACGAAGAAATATAGGCATAGAATTCATAAACAACCTGCCTAATCAACAACTCATGGAGTCTCTCCGCTTGGCAAGAACCATTGCCTTATCCTGAATTAAATAGCGACATTTTTCTCTAATATACCTTATATAAGTTTGATTTCAGGTCCAACAAGCTTGTCTCACCTAGTACAGGCTGCTCGATCAACAAGCCACATAAAAAACCACCTAAAATCTCATACGACAACATAATGCGTCAACAACCCACAACTCGAATATGACCAATTAAGAAAAAACGAACTCGGGTAAAGAACTATCAAGTCCGCGTAACGAATAAAACGGCCAACTAGATTCTATAAACCTATCTAAGATATGATAAACAAGGCATACAAAATAAGTATAAGGAACCGTACTCAATATCTCACTGTTGTGGTGTGTAACCTGATCCACACATGATACATGTAGCACCCCGAAAAAATTTCGAAGTGCCTAAGCGCAATATAGAAACTTGATGTGTGCTAATTACATTATTTTTTGTGCAGACGAGGACTACTGATATGATGGATATTAACTGGATATAATAACAAGTGTACGGGGTGTATTTGAAGTGATACAGGGCCTAAGGAGAGCCCTTGGGACAAGTCAAGTTGGAAATTTCATGATAGACTAAAGTTCCAAATGAGTACGCGCAAGACCTAACTTTGGACGAGCATATCTAGATATATATATATATATATATATATATATATATATATATATATATATATATATATAT
>MCJB01002291.1:0-12529 GCA_002018475.1 Nicotiana obtusifolia | reverse complement strand
GTTATCATTAAACAAAAGATGAAATCTCAATCACATAGTTGACATCAAGCAGTAGAAGCAACCTCATTTTTTCCGAATCGAAACGACTCGAAACTTGAGAAAAGCAGTGAAGAAGGCTCATTCATTCAGCAAGAAGAGACGCACCCCTTTAAAGCACACGTAACAAACGAATACAAGGAATCCGGAAAAATAGGCATAGTCGTGGAATCAACAAAACTAGGCTTCATTTACACATTGAAAGAGAGTTACAGATGTTGTTTCAACGTACCTCACAAGAAGCAGTAGCGACCAAATCGGAATGGCGATGCGAGACAGTAACAGCAACCAGCCACGCACAATCACAGCTTCTCTTCTCTGTTTTTGTCTTTCTTTTTCTCAATTTCTTAGATTTTTCCCTTTCTCTTTTTCCGTTTCTCCCTCTTTGTTTCACTGTTTTTCTCCTATTCTGAAAACTAGAATCTCGTTTACTCCTGGATGTTGAAATAAGGAGCCGTCGGCTGACCTCAAGTGACAACCTTCAACTCAGTGACGAACCTCGACTAAACTCCAAGTTGAATTCCGATTTCGAAATAGAAATGTTAATTTTTCTGATTTTTGAGCAAAACGGAATCGGACCGACCCTCTTTTTTTCGTTTTTGATTTGTTGAAACAGAAATGAAGAAGGAGAAAACTTGGTTCGACTTAATGTCTTCTTCCGTTTCTAGAATTAAAAAAAAAAAAAGAAAAAAAAAAGAAAAGAGAACCCAGAAGAAGAAGAAAACTCCAATGCTCTTTTTTTCTGTTTTGATCCCCCTGAAGACCGAAAAAAACCGAGAAGAAGAAGCCTAAGGTTCTTTCTCGCCAAAAAGACCTCCTTCTTTTTTAAAAAAAACCCCCCTCAAAATATAAACCTAGATATATATATCTTCCTCAAAGCCTCCTCCCCAAGAAAACTCAAGAAAAATCCGAAAAACAAAAGGAAAAGTCCCTTTGAAAATCTGAAAATCTTCCAAAACCGTTTCTAGAACTAAAACCTGGACAGATGGAAGGCGAGGATCGTTTTTAAATCGATCCACGGTCCCCATTTATCCGAAATTAGTTCTCAAATCAACAAAATACTTGAGTGCAAATGATTCCTTTGTCAGGGATCCGTTAGGGCTAGGGGTATGTGGGGAAGGGGAGGGGACCACGGGCGAGTTAGGGTTTTAACTCGCCCGAGTTTTGGACGAGTTTGGGTGAGGCAGAAGTGAGCTGCGGTGGGAGGGGTACGTTTGGGTGGAGGAGAAGAAGAGAGGGATTAGGGTTTAGTTTGAGATGTTTTATATGGGGGTGGGGTTAATTCGTGGCCGTCGGATCTGTGAAGATCGACGGCCCAGATCGACAAAAGGGGGAGTGGGTTTGGGCGGACTAAGGGGTTTGGGCCTGTCCGGTTGGTCTAATTATAATTGGGCCAATTGGTTTTAGGTTGAATTGGTTTAAATCCCCACCCAATCCAATTTCCTCCTCTTTAATTAATTTCATGCTTAAAAAAAAATCTTTTTTTTATTTAATTCTAATAATTAAACTATTTAATAATTAAGCTCCTAATGTTACCTAAAAATGTGATATTAATTTAAATGCAATTTATAAAGCCATAAAATCCCTGAATCTAAGGAAGAAAAAAAAAATGAAGAATTAAAACTAAAGGAAATTGTAAAATGTAGTAATTTTATGATTTTCAATTTTGTAGGATGATTAATTACTAACTTAATGCAACCTTAATCCTAAATGCAATGCATGACATATATATATATATATATATATATATATATATATATATATATGTTTTTAAGTATTTTCATGAATCAATTGGTTAACAAATGAGTAATAAAATTCCTAAAATGGCTAATACTTAATTAAGAATTATTTAATAACAATAATAATAATAATAATAATTTTTTTTATAGGGTAGTTCGGGTACGGTAAAATCACGTGCTCACATTTCTAATTAAATTTTATTAAGTAGTATTGAAGCCTACAATGTTTGCTACATTACTTTCAAGTTTCAAGCCTTGAACGACTTGAAATAGTCAGACCAGTAAATGTTGTTATGTTCAAAAGATAGGCTATAAATTAAATACTTGCAATGCGTAGAATATTATACTCTTTGCTAGTATAATATTACCTAATTTTCAAGTGAGAGATCAGTACAATTAATTACTAACCTAAATGTCTCTAATTAAAAAGCTTTAGTTTCGTACATTTTCAACTTAATAATCCAACTTAAAAAGAATCCAAAACTACGAAGATACTGACTATAATCCTTAACGAAAAAATTGTTGTTGGTATTATGCACAAAATGAATTAAAAAGACCCCATCGAATTAATAAATACTCGAGGGAATATCGCTTACTTAGCTATGTTCGGATCGAAAGGCTAAGACCCCATCGCTTATTTAGCAACACCCGAATTAAACTGTTGAAGCCACACCGAGCCAATAGTAATCGAAGGCTTATTGCGTGTTTAGCAATGCCGGTATGATAGAAATTTGGGGCTCATATCGTTTCTCGTCATTATCCTCCGAGAAACTAGGGGGCTATCTATATACAGCTAAAATCGATTTCACCTACTACACGATGAAATCGAGCTCAAAGGGATTAAAAAGTGGCCCCGAGTCTCATCAAAACGAAACATGAAGTTAGAACGAGAACATTAAGCCCGCAATTCGGCCCCGAACAATCTGCCTTCGATCTCATGGCCTCGAGATCAACCTCGACCCCGAACAGAGCGCCCTCGATCTCATGGCCTCGAGACCAACCTCGGCCCTGAATATGCGTAAGGGGAGATCATCGAATCTGAATAACGAAAAGACCAAGATATCTGCATCCAGTCACTTATCATGGAGAGATATCCGCAGCCAGTCACTTATGATGGAAATATCCGCAGCCACTCACTTATGATGGAGAGATATCCGCAACCAGTCACTTATCATGGAGGAAATTTCAGCAACAATCACTGAAGCAGTTTATCTAGTAAAACATAAGATTATTTACCTTATTTAGAATAATATCCAAAGTAGGACTCTATTACTATATAAAGGGGACTTCTGATTACAAAGAGAGCACATTGTAACACGCATCAGGAGTGAACATAATACTTCCTTTATTCAAATCACTGTTCTTTCCATAAACAGCTGTTTAGTTCTATTCGAATTTATTGTTCTTTCAGATAGCACCTTACCCGTATAATATCCATTTATATACCCTATCCTTATAATATCCATTTTTGGCAAGGTCCATTTCTCAAGGTTTAATTGTTCAAGTCATACAGTTTGAATTTACTTTATTATTATTTGCTTTACTTAATTTTACGATTCAATTCGATTATTAGTCATTTGTATCAAATTAAATCGCGTATCCTTGAGACCACGTATAAATTCAATTGTTATCCGATTTTAAGGATAAACACAAACATTAAAATTTCTTATCATGAATTATTTATTTGTTCAATTTTAATAAAAGAAAACAAAACTGCACTTGGTTTTATAGCTCGTCTGCTACCTGTAATAGGCTTTAGAGCTACCTGATCGTGTAGGAAAAAGTTTCCATCGACGATAGATATAAGTTGAACTCATTGACTGAACATATGGATATATGATCTTTAATATTCATTATATAATAGTTTGGCATATTGTTTGGCGGATAAAAAGAATTATCATCTGATTGTCGTTTGCAATAAATATTCGTTACGTGTCATATATGAAGTTTAAGACATGATCGAAGTTTATAAATTTTGTCTGAAGTTAAATGGTTGCGCAAACAATATGCCAAACTTACAGACATTTTGTCTGAACTTCAAACATATGCGATTGAAGTTTTTGGCTTGCCAAAGCCGAATTTTGAGACATTTTTATCTAAACTATTCAGACATTAAAACAGAAGTTTTAACTGTCAAAGCCAAACCTAAACTTCATATATACATCTTTACCTAACCTCCTAATTTGACCACATAAAAAATTCACTTCAGTCATCTCAATTTGTACTATAAATACTTACACCATACAAGCAGAAAATCTCACAAGTTTAATTAAACAACTACCTGAAAAACCATTTAGAGAGAAAGAGAGAGAAAAGAGTGAAACAAACAATGGTTACTTCTTCTATCAGCTGTTGTCACTTGGGAAATATTCAATCATTTTGGGGTTGTTCTCATAATTTTCTCCCCAACAGTAACTCTAAACTCACAGTAAAACATACATATTCATATGCCAGTTCTATAGGAAGAGAGAAAAATATGAGTCATTTGAAGATGAGTGCAGTAATGGTTGATAATACTTCCAGCAGTAGTAGTAGTACTACTAATACTGAACGTCCTTTGGCAAATTTTCACTCAAGTGTCTGGGGAGACTATTTCCTCTCCTACACTCCTCAACTCACAGTATGACACTACATACTCATATATATGCATGCTTTATAATCTTTGTGTGCTTAAACTATTATTTTATGGAAAATTTTATGTTGGGGTTATTAATTTTTGAATCTTTCCAACCAACGAACCCTTAATCATAATGAATACAGTCAGCCCTCTTTATAACAGTCGGATTTTTTTGGCTGTTCTAACAAAGTGTTGTTATAGAAAGCATATATCATAACATGTATAAAAATTGATTCCATAAAAAACTTGCCTTTTATAGTGAATGACTGATATATAACAATGTTGTTATAGAGAGGTCTGACTGTATTTTTTCTCAGAACAAAATGATTGGAAAGTTAAATATGAAGGTGGTCAAAAAAAATAAAGCTTTAACTTTTGGTGCATGCAGGAAATTACTAGGCAAGAAAGAGTTGAACTTGAAGAGCTGAAAGAGAAAGTCAGGCAGATGCTAGTGGAAATACCTGATAATAGTACACAAAAACTTGAATTGATTGATACATTTCAACGATTGGGAGTGGCATATCATTTCAAGAATGAGATTAAAACATCCATTCAGAATATCTTTAATGCCTCCCAACAAAGTGAAAAAGAAGATGACAACCTTTACGTTGTTGCTCTTCGTTTTCGACTACTGAGACAACAAAGGCATTACATGTCTTCTGGTACGTAACCTTCCAGCTCCGCTCCTGTTATAACTAGTTTAATATATCTCGGATATTAATTAATTACCATGATGTTAAATCAGATGTGTTCAAGAAATTCACTAACAAAGATGGAAAGTTCAAGGAAACACTTACCAAAGATGTACAAGGATTGTTAAGTTTATATGAAGCAGCACATCTAAGAGTACATGGGGAAGAAATTCTAGAACAAGCTCTGAGTTTTACACTCACTAATTTGGAGTCAATGGGCCCTAAATTGAGCAATTCATCACTTAAGGCCCAAGTTAGTGAGGCCTTAAGCCAGCCCATTCATACAAATCTACCAAGGATGACAGCAAGAAAATACATATCTATGTATGAGAACATTGAATCTCATAATAATTTGGATTTGCTTTTGAAATTTGCAAAATTGGATTTTAACTTTGTGCAAAAGGTGCATCAAAGAGAGCTTGGCGAGCTTACAAGGTACACACACTATTATTATATGCTCTTCATTCACATGAATGTGGTGTTGCGGAAGCCAAATGTATATAGTGGGAATGAGTCATAACTACTATACCAAAAATTATGGCAGCTACCAAATAATAAATAAGACAATAAAAAGCAACAATAAAAGGAACACCAGAATTTACGAGGTTCGGCTAATTTTGCCTACTTCCTTGGACACAACCAATATTTTATTCCACTCCAAAAATACAAGTGAAATAATACTAATGAGAGAAGATAAAAATGCCTTAAGAAGATAAGAAGGCAAATGAGAGGTATGTTTAAATCCTAAACATTAGGCCTCCTTTTATAGGGAAAAAATCCCAACCAAATATGTCTACCCACCGATGTGGGACTTTTGACATTTTCAACAAATCTACACCTTGGAAAAATTCCACATCTTCAATTTTCTTTCAATAATAAATTTTGGTTGTGTCTTCATCTTCAATCTTCAGTGTTCAATAATGTTGATCTAATCCAAAATGTTGAAACTTGATTGCAGTCACTACTTTTGTCAGCATATTCTGTAGTATGAATTTTCTTCACCGTGACTCCACCTTCTTCTATGATTACTCGTATGAAATGATACCAAACATCAATGTGCTTTGTCCTTGCATGATAAACTTAGTTCTTCGCTAATTGAATAGCACTTTGACTATCACAAAAAATTGTGATACTTTTTGGTCCAATACCAAGCTCCTTTAGCAACCCTTGAAGCCAAATTGCCTCCTTCACAGCCTCTGTAATAGCCATGTACTCTGCCTCTGTTGTAGACAAAGCAACTGTTGACTGTAAAGTAGACTTCTAACTAACTGGTGCATTTGCAAAAGTAAACACATAACCAGTAGTTGATCTTCGTTTGTCCAGATCACCCGTAGAATCTAAGTCACAATATCCAACTACAGACTGATTGCTTTCCTGCTCAAAAACTAACCCAACATCTACAGTATTATGAATATACCGTAGAATCCACTTCACAGCTTGCCAATGCTCCTTTCTGGATTATGCATATATCTCTAATAACTCCAACAACTTGTGAAATGTCAGGTCTCGTACAGACCATTGCATACATCAAGCTACCAACAATATTCGCATATGGTACCCTTGACATATACTCCTGTTCAGCTTCATGTTTTGGCGACATAGTAGTATTTAGCTTAAAATGGGGAGCAAGTGGAGTACTAACTGACTTAGTTTTCTCATCTATGCCAAAACGTTGTAGCACTCTTTTCAAATATTCCTTCTGAGATAAACAGAGTTTCTTTGAACGTCTATCTCTTATTATCTCCATGCCAAGAATTTTCTTTGCCTCACCCAGATCCTTCATCTCGAACTCCTTCTTCAGTTGAATCTTCAACCTATCAATTTCTTCCGAATCCTTGGAAGCTATCAACATATCATCAACATATAGGAGAAGATATATAAAGGAACCATCTTTAAGCTTGCACAAATACACACAATGATCGTACTTGCTTCTCTTGTACCCTTGCCGCAACATAAACTTGTCAAATCGTTTGTACCATTGTCTAGAAGATTGTTTCAATCCGTACAACGATTTTTCAAGTTTGCATACCATATTTTCCTTTCCAACGACTTTGAATCCTTCTGGCTGAGTCATGTAGATTTCCTCCTCCAAGTTTCCATGTAAAAACGCAGTTTTTACATCCATCTGAACTAGTTCCAAATCCAACTGTGCTACCAAAGCCAACATAATTCTAATGGAGGAATGTTTTACAACTGGAGAAAACACTTCATTGTAATCAATTCCCTCCTTTTGAGCATATCCTTTGGCCACCAATCTTGCTTTGTAGCGAACATCTTCTTGGTTAGGAAATCCTTCTTTATTTGCAAATACCCATTTGCACCCAATTGCTTTCTTTCCCTTCGGGAGACTAGCCAATCTCCATGTATGATTCTGATGAAGGGACTGTATTTCATCATTCATGGCAATCCTCCACTTATCTTCTTCTAAACTTTGGACTGCGTCTTTATAAGTGGCAGGAACATCATCAGCTACAATTGAGGCGGCACAAGTGACCGTCTCTATGAGACGAACATGTTTTGTTATTGTCCTTTTTGGCCTGCTAGTTGCTATTGATTCAAGTTGTTGTTGATGTTCCTGAGTTGGAATCTCCCTCTCTACTAGCTCTTTTTCTAGAGGATAATCTTCATTTGTTTCTTCCTCTGCTTCTTGTGTAGGAAAAATAAATTTTTTCTCAAACTCCACCTACTTAGAAGCACCCTCATTTTGTTTGGTATCTTCTGTTACCTTATTTACCATAGTAGATTCATCAAAGGTAACATCCCTGCTAAATATTACTTTCTTTGTCATAGGACACCATAAGCGATATCCTTTGACTCCAGAAGTAATCCCCATAAAAATAGCCTTCTTTGCCCTTGGATCTAATTTTGACTCTGTCACATGATAATATGCAGTTGAGCCAAACACGTGCAAAGAGTCATAATCTACAGCAGGCTTTCCATACCATTTTTCAAATAGTGTCTTGCTATCAATAGCAGCAGATGGTATACGATTAATGAGGTGGCATGCATATGTAATTGCCTCAGTCCAAAATTCTTTGCCCAAGCCAGCATTGGACAACATACACCGTACCTTCTCCAGCAAGGTCCGGTTCATACGTGCTGCCACTCCATTCTGTTGTGGTGTATGCCTGACAGTGAAGTGTCGGACGATGCCATCATTTTCACAGACCTTATTGAAATGATCATTTTCGTATTCACCTCTATTGTTTGTGCGAATACACTTGATCCTTCTGCCTGTTTGATTCTCCACCATCGTCTTCCAGTTGAGAAAAATTCCCAACACTTCATCTTTGTTCTTCATTGTATACACCCACACTCTTCGGGAAAAATCATCAACAAAGGTTACAAAATAATGGTTCCCACCCAATGAAGGTGTTTTGAAAGGACCCCAAATATCAGAGTGTACATAATCCAAAATGCCTTTAGTATTATGGATTGCTGTACCAAATTTAACCCTTGTCTGTTTTCCTTTGACACAATGCTCGCAAAACTCTAAGTTGCAAGCCTTTACTCCTTTTAATAATCCTTGATTGATAGAGTTTTCAAGGATTTTCCTCCAGCATGTCCTAAGCGCATGTGCCATAGCCTGGTTGATTCTGTCTCTTTTTCGTCACTGGATGTCACTGTCGCTGTCCCAATAACTGTACTACCGCGATAGTGGTACATGTTATTGTTCTTTCGATTTGCCTTCATTACCACTAGTGCACCAGAGCATACTCTCATCACTCCATTTTCTGCAATGATTTTGAACCCTTTTGATTCTAGGGCTCCCATTGAGATGAGATTCTTTTTCAAATTTGGTACATATCGAACATCTGTTAATGTTCTGATTATTCCATCATGGTTCCTTAATCGTATTGAACCAATGCCATATGAGGTAAGAGGGTTGTTATCCGCTGTGTGGCTGACTCCATATTCTCCTTCTTGAAAGTCCACGAACCTGTCCCTGTTGGGACACATATGATAGCTACAAGTCGAGTCCATCAACCATATGTCTTATGATGTTGATGGCTCTGTTGTAACTAATGAGAAGTCTGAATCATCACAATCAGCTACATTTGAATCCATAACGGCTTTTCCATTGTTATGTTTGGCCTTATTCTTCAACTTCGGACAGTCTTTCTTCCAGTGCCTCTTTTCTCGACAAAAGGCACATTCATCTTTGCTGGGTCTAGATCTTGACTTGGGTCTTCCCTTCTTTGTCCTCGTTTGATTTTGAGGACGAGCCCTCACAACCAGTGCTTCTCCTTCTTCGCCCTTTTGTTTTTCTCTCTTTCTTTGTTCATAGCTGTACAAAGCCGAACAAACTTCTCTGAGAAAAATTTCGTCATTCCCATGGAGTAGAATAGTTTCCAGGTGCTCGTACTCATCAGGAAGTGACCCTAACAACATCAAGGCCAAGTCACCATCATCAAAAGTTGCATCCATATTTTGGAAATCTGTGACCAACTTATTGAAACTGGTGATATGTTCATTCATCGTGGTACCAGGAATATAGGTGAAGCGAAACAGTCTCTTCTTCATGTATAATTTATTTTGACTGTTTTTCTTCTAAAATTTATCCTCCAATGCTTTCCATAATTTACTTGCAGAAGTTTCCTTTGTGTATGGATATTTCTGCTCTCTAGCAAGGTAGGATTGAATGGTACCGCAAGCAACATGGTTGATGATTTTTCAATCTTCTCTCCAATAATATCTGGTTTCTTTTCTTCATTGGAAGGTCTAGCTCTTGTTGAAAAAGGACATCTAGAACCTCGCCTTGCCACATCCCAAAATGTCCTGACCCGTCAAAAATTTCTACCGTAAATTTCGCATTTGACACAATTCTTGTCATAAGCGAAGATGCCAACGATGACGTATTATTGACACTTGATGTAGATTCTTCTTGTTTATTGTCTCCTATTTTTGACACAAATATTATTTAATAGTTGACGACACAAATCAAGATTATTTCCTTTCTGGTGTGGAAGATCAAACTAAGTTGCAACCACAGAGCATACTCAGACAGAACCTTGACTCAGTTACCAAGATAAATCTTTTCTGATGTGGAAGATCAGAATATGCTGCAACCACAGAGCATACTTAGACAGTACCTTGGCTCTGATACCAATTGTTGCGGAAGCCAAATGTATATAGTGTGAATAAGTCACAACTACTATACCAAAAATTATGACAGTCACCAAATAATAAATAAGACAATAAAGCAACAATAAAAGGAATACCAGAATTTACGAGGTTCGGCCAATTTTGCCTACTTCCTCGGACACAACCAATATTTTATTTCACTCCAAAAATACAAGTGAAATAATACTAAAAAGAGAAGATACAAATGCCTTAAGAAGATATGAAGGCAAATGAGAGGTGTGTTTAAATCCTAAACATTAGGCCTTCTTTTATAGGGAAAAATCCCAACCATTTTTCTAAACCCACCGATGTGGGACTTTTGTCAAAACTAACAAATTTCCACCTTGGCAAAATTCCACATCTTCAAGTTTCTTTCGATAACAAATTTTGGTTGTGTCTTCATCTTCGATCTTCAGTGTTCAACAATGTTGATCAAATCCAAACAATGTTGAATTTGATCGCAGTCACTACTTTTGTCAGCATATCAGCAGGATTCTCTATAGTATGAATTTTCTTCACCGTGACTCCACCTTCTTCGATGATTTCTCGTACGAAATGATACCGAACATCAATGTGCTTCGTCCTTGCATGATAAACTTGGTTTTTCGCTAATTGAATAGCACTTTGACTATCACAAAAAATTGTGATATTTTTTTGTTCAATACCAAGTTCCTTTAGCAACCCGTGAAGCCAAATTGCCTCCTTCACAGCCTCTGTAATAGCCATGTACTCTGCCTCTGTTGTAGACAAAGCAACTGTTGACTATAAAGTACACTTCCAACTAACTGGTGCCTTTGCAAAAGTAAACACATAACCAGTAGTTGATCTTCATTTGTCCAGATCACCCGCAAAATATGAGTCACAATATCCAACTACATACTGATTGCTTTCCTGGTAAAAAACTAACCCAACATCTACAGTATTATGAATATACCGTAGAATCCACTTCACAACTTGCCAATGCTCCTTTCCTGGATTATGCATATATCTGCTTATAACTCCAACAGCTTGTGAAATGTCAGGTCTCGTACAGACCATTGCATACATCAAGCTACCAACAACATTTGCGTATGGTACCCTTGACATATACTCCTGTTCAGCTTCATGTTTTGGCGACATAGTAGTACTTAGCTTAAAATGGGGAGCAAGTGGAGTACTAACTGGCTTAGTCTTCTCATCTACGCCAAAACGATGTAGTACTCTTTTCAAATATTCTTTCTGAGATAAACAGAGTTTCTTTGAACGTCTATCTCTTATTATCTCCATGCCAAGAATTTTCTTTGCCTCACCCAGATCCTTCATCTCGAACTCCTTCTTCAGTTGAATCTTCAACTTATCAATTTCTTCCGTATCCCTGGAAGCTATCAACATATCATCAACATATAGGAGAAGATATATAAAGGAACCATCTTTAACCTTGCACAAGTACACACAATGATCGTACTTGCTTCTCTTGTACCCTTGCCGCAACATAAACTTGTCAAATCGTTTGTACCATTGTCTAGAAGATTGTTTCAATCCGTATAACGACTTTTCAAGTTTGCAGACCATATTTTCCTTTCCAACAACTTTGAATCCTTCTGGCTGAGTCATGTAGATTTTCTCCTCCAAGTTTCCATGTAAAAATGCAGTTTTTACATCCATCTGAACTAGTTCCAAATCCAACTGTGCTACCAAAGCCAACATAATTCTAATGGAGGAATGTTTTACAACTGGAGAAAACACTTCATTGTAATCAATTCCCTCCTTTTGATCATATCCTTTGGCGACCAATCTTGCTTTGTAGCGAACATCTACTTGGTTAGGAAATCCTTCTTTCTTTGCAAATACTCATTTGCACACAATTGCTTTCTTTCCCTTCAAGAGATTGGCCAATCTCCATGTATGATTCTGATGAAGAGACTGTATTTCATCATTCATGGCAATCCTCCACTTATCTTCTTCTGAACTTTGGACTGCGTCTTTATAAGTGGCAGGAACATCATCAGCTACAATTGAGGCAGCACAAGCGACCGTCTCTATGAGACGAACAGGTTTTTTTATTGTCCTTTTTGGCCTGCTTGTTGCTATTGATTCAAGTTGTTGTTGAGATTCCTGAGTTGGAATCTCCCTCTCTACTGGCTCTTCTTCTAGAGGATAATCTTCATTTGTTTCCTCCTCTACTTCTTGTGTAGGAAAAATAAATTTTCCCTCAAACTCCACCTGCTTAGAAGCACCCTCCTTTTGTTTGGTATCTTCTGTTACCTTCTTTACCATATCAGTTTCATCAAAGGTAACATCCCTGCTGAATATTACTTTCTTTGTCATAGGACACCATAAGC
>MCJB01002290.1:0-12540 GCA_002018475.1 Nicotiana obtusifolia | reverse complement strand
GCATTAGATTATCAAGGTTTTTGCACCATAGTAATATAAGGAAAAAGTGAAAAAAAAAGATGTTAATAAATATTTAATATGCTGGAAAAAGTAGCATAGAATGAAATGAATTAGAGACAATGTTGAACAATATAATAGGGAGGAAAGTAGGTGAAGGGGTAATAGTAGTTTCCAAGTTAGTTTGCATGTACCTCGATTATTCCAACTGGTACTTCCATTCTCCCACCAATACACACACTAGATAACTTTGCCTACCAAGGCTTAGACAAATAGGAAAAAATAACCCAATTTTTTGTTCCCTTTGTTGTGATCTGAACTCTGATCTCTCGTGGTTGTCATTCCAGCTTCATTAGCCACTAGCGACGGCGTTCTTGGTTGCTCAACTTTGTATAATTCTTTAACCCCCCCCCCCCCCAAAAAAAAATAAAATAAAAGGAGATAAGAAACAAAGAAAAAGTCACCCAAGAGCAAAACTATGGCTCTTCCTACTTTTTTCTGTTGTTACTTGAAACCCAACTTCATTGGCTCAACTTGTATCATGTAGTTACTTTATTCATCAACATGTCTTCATCACAGGAAAAGTTAATTGAGATGCCCTTTCAGATAATACAGCTACAATACTGATTAAAAAGAAGTTAATTGAAATGTTTCTGAATTTTCATGGTACTAAGCTTCTTTATAAACTCTGCTGAGATGTTCTGGATTTATGTCTGGCATGAAACGGTATGGTGAATAGAGAATACAACAAATATGTCTTTCAGGCTTGTGATTTCACTTTGTTGGATTAGCCTTCTATTGTTCTAAGCTTGAGTTATGCTTCCAGGACAAATGGGTTCCCCTAGAATAAAACTTCTATATGCCAAGTGTCTGTCTTGTCACTTCATTATTCCAAGATAGATACATGCCCTCTTCAGTTTTAAATTACTTTGATTCTTCTTAACCATCGACTTGTTTTCATTCAGATCAGATGAAGAAATTGGCCCATTGTCTCCTTTAGCTGTTAGTCTTGCGGCTGGATTCTCTGGTTCACTTGCTGCTGCTGCTTCTCATGGTTTTGATACTGCCAAATCTCGTTCGCAATGCATTGTGCTGCCTAAGGTATGTTGCCAGACCAGGATTTCAATCATCTGTATTTGATCACCTGCATAATATTCTGCTGTATGAATATCGACCCCAATACTTTAATGCTCAAAGAAGATCTTGGGTGGTCAGTTCATGTGGCAGAATATGGTACAAGTATTTGGGAGCTTATTAGTTACTAGTATAATACATATCTGTAAAGTTAAGCTCATAAAAATCTGAGTTGGGCATATACATGCTGTGGGATGAGTTGGTGTGTCAGACAAACATTTATGGTTGCACCCAAGGGTGTGGCCTAGTGGGTTGATAACTATGAGGTCTCACAGGTTCAAATCCCAGCGGAGACAAAAATAGTAGGTGATTTCTTCCATCTCTTTAAGCCTTGGTGGACAGAGTTACTTGGTAGTTGTGCTGGTGAGATAACATGTACCCCGTGGAATTAGTTGAATTGAACATTAGTTGAGGTTGGCTATATGAATGCGATTTACCCATTTCGCTCTATTCAAGCATGAAGTAATTTCTAAGTCATCTATATTTGGTGGCGTGTCGCTTTTCGCAAATGCAGCAACTCTGCCAGGATTTGTGCATGAATTCATTTGTTAATGTCAAATGTGTTCTTGTTCATACTGTGGCAATTACTCCAGTGCAAAATCATGAGACTTTGATAGGTCTTTTGCACATTACATTGTTGCTCCCAAACGCACACGTAAGTATACATGATCGTATAAGTAATATAGGATTGTAAGTCCATATATCGTACCCACAGGGACTTGTGATTAACTATTTACTAAATTAAATTAAGACAATTAATCTATTCAAGCGATTTTCTAAAGTATAAATATTTAACTATAACTTCTAGAGTAGCAAACTAATAAATTAAAGGAAATAAGTCGGCGAACTTAGAGATGAATTTAATGAGAGAAAATATTCCAGAGCTATGGGTTAACTAACAATCCCATTGAGTCTTCCACTTAAATTGTCTAATTAATTTATCTGGTTTTTTGATGACAGAGTTAATATTACTCGTAGTATTCTCCCGAAGTATTACTTGTCTATTCAAGCTAACCTAACGCCTATATTCCTATGGAATTAGGATTAACAAGAACGCATTAGTAATTCCTGTATAATAACCCAACAAGGCGATTAGGTATATTCCTATCCTAACTGCAAATCTATTCCCGATGCTCAGGTTCAAGATCTTGCTCTACTCAATCTTATATGCAATCTAGAATTCTCTCTCCCAAGTTCAATCCTAGATTCGTAGATAATATTCAATTGTTGATCAAGCTAAACAAATAATTAAGCGCAAGATTGAATAAATAAATCAATATGATAAAATAATAAGAACAATTTAAGCGTCAAACTACAACGTTCATGTAGCACCCACAACTCTAGAACTAATAAACTATGAAATTAAAAGGAAGAGAATAGAAGAAAAACTAGTTAGAAGCATCCTCCAAGCGTGGTCCGTGTTCCCTCCAAAACTGGCATGTTCTCCTCCCAAAATATGTTAGATTCTTACAAATTAGGTTTAGGACCCCTTTTTATATGAGTTGGGACCGTGTATGGCCGAAATAACCTTGTTCCAGGCGAAATAGGAAAAAATCCCACAACGCAGGACGCGCTGACCTTTGTGCTGGATCCAGTAACATTTTCCAATTTCAATTCAAGAATTGTATTTCCTCCCTTTTTTGTCTTACACTTGGGGGGACAAACACCAAAAGGTGACCCCCCCTTTGTCTCCTTCCTATTTAGTTATTTTATTTTCCTTTCTTTTCTTCCGCGCTTTATTCAATTTTGCTCCAAATCTCTTCATCGCTTTATTCCTATACAGTTAAAATATAATATTAAGCATAAAGTGATATAATTAACACTCAAAAGACGATTAAAAGTACTGAAATTGAGGCAACAACGGGTAGATATATGCATTTTTGGCCGAATATCATACATCTTCTGTAGGTGAATTTCTTGTGCCCATTCCCCCCTTAGGATATGCATTTCGGGGGCGAGTAAATAAGAATGTACATTTGCAACCATATAAGTGGAGCATCTGTTACACCCAAGTCCTATAGCGGCCATAATCGTACAAAGTGAATGCTTCAACTACTTTTGACCTGTTGTCCTCAGGTTTTCAATGTTTTTAGATGTATAAAAAATGGGTTTCTGGGTTGTTATTATGGTACTTTGTGGGAACATTTGGTGCTCTTTCCCAGTACGGTGCAGGCCTTGTTGATTATCCTCTTTTCTTTACTCTTGCAGTTTGTATCAATGGAGAGGAGGTTTCTGAAATGGCAACTACCTGGGAAGAGATTTGAGAGATGGACTGGGATCCACCCTGCGGATAGGAATATCTTATTTCGTGGCTTAGGATTGCGGATGTCACGCAGTGGACTTGCATCCTTTATGGTTGTAGGTGGGTATCTTTTTGCAATCGATCAGCTGCTCCCTAAGTGAAGGTAACAAGATTGCGGAGGAATTGAGGAACTAACGAAAGGATAGAAAAGATGAACCGTGTGTTATCAAGTGCAGAGGTTTCCCTAAGCGGCTACAAAAGAAGCATTTTTTCCTCTAGGAACAAGCAGCTTGGAGACGACTATTCACACATTAATGTTGGTTATACGTTTCGTGTCTGCATTTCTGGAGGCTCTGTATTCGTCTTTATACTTTCATTCTATTAACCAAAAGGCCTTGTTTTTGACTTCAACATTCAGATATTTTGTACACAATTTGGCTGTTGAAGATGTTAGTAAATAGCAATAAACAGAAGCGTTGCTTCTCCTATGATTCCAACATTAGTTGGAACTTGAAGTAGGTACTTTCAACCTATATTGCAGGACTATCCAAAATGTTGTTGTACCCGTGTTGGATTTTTAAAAAGCATACTACTTTTGGAGGATCCGACACGTACCTAGTGTGATATTTTCAAAGAGTCCGAGTAACAAAAGCTTCAACACTTGTAGTTGTAACAGGAGTAATACAATTCAGCTTTTTACTATATAATTACATCATATAATGGCTTCAACAATACCATATCTTAGTATATTTGTACATTTCGTTTGAATATTTCTTAGTACATCTTTAAGGGTGCAAATTAGTAGATGATCTTGTAGTGAGAGAAGGCCTCATTTGCACAATCTGCTCTTCGTCAACACCAATTTTCTTGGCAGAAAATCCAGCTTCAAAGAAGCGTTTTACGGCGTCTTCCATATAAACTTTCCCTTCTCTTACAGTCATTTCCTTGCCTATCTTTTCTGGATAACTTGTTAGGAGATTATCACCTTTTAGAACCGCCGCGAGTTGCACTAATTCTTGTTGGAATTCACTTATGTTTGCATCTTCATTTGCTTCTGCCTTTCTGATCTTTGTTGGAGTTGGAAGTTTCTCTGTGGAAAATTTCAAAGAGAACACAAAGTTAGGTTACATAATGTTGAGGAACCAAGAAGAGAGAAAAGAGCATAGGCAATCATTAGTAGCGGCGGAATGTACAATAATTTTGAACACTTGTCACTACACTAAATTTATTTTTATTCAACAACTTATATATAAGCAAAACGATTTGTCTTTTTCTATTTGCTTGCACAATATGATTTACCAGCAAAAGAGATTCAAGTGAACCTTCTTTCGCGTCCACCTTGTTTCACACAATGGCGGAGCCACCTTACAGCAAGAAATGTCAACTGACACTCTGTCGCCGAAAAAATACAATGTGTAAGTAGCTAATTTCTGTTATATGCATATATGCTATATATTGACTCCTCTTAATCTTTTCGTATGGTTAACTTTTATATCTTTTGATACCCCTTAATGAAAATTCTAACTTCACTGCTAGTTAATAATCGATGGTTGGTGATAAGTACCTGCCCATCTTCCCTCCTCCCAAATTAAGTACCATACGTTGTCCACAACAAGATTTGAACAGGTGACGTACGCTTAACACACATATCATGTGGTGCTTGACATACTACATCCGCCACTGAATTAAATGCTTCACTTGTACAAAAACTATTTTATCTTAATGTTGTTGTTTTTTTTTAAATTAAATGTCAAAGAAATGTAAAGTATCTGAAGTTGATGACTAACCAGGGCAATCAGTTCTGGGCTCCTTCCTAGTTTGTAGAATGTGTTCAAAAGTGCCAGCCCATTCATCCCTTTTAGTAAGAAAAGGTGATGGCAAATCAAAGATCTTCTTCACCGTCGCCGGAATAGATGAATGTTCATATTCCGACGTCGGAAACGGCGATCCGTTCGGACCATGAACAACTGCAAAATAAAATTAAAAATAAATAAATTGTCATTTCAATTTCAAGTTGGTTTTTATGTGTGTTTGAGGGAATTCAATAGATTGCTTAATTTTGTTTCTAATAACACAAGTTTTTACTATATACAATTTACACCGAATGCAAAAGTCAAACTTTCAAGTAATAAAATCTAATATATTTCTCATAAAAGATTGCACTAGATTGAAAAAGTCATGATTAAAGAGGAGTAAACTGGCGATTTCAAAGGAATAGTCTTTATGATTAATATATTTTTATTACCATTTATTACAGGGGGAAAAGATGGTTTTATTATTTATAGTAACATTACATGGCAGAAATTATATATTGCTACCATCATAATAAATGTAATAAATCTTAAGATCTACAAATTTATATATTATCAAACTAATGTATAGTACATATAAGAACCGTGTATATGTTGTTAGGTTATAGCAACGTAAATTAATGAATTATGACATTAAAGGAAATATATTGGACAAAAAATTAAAATGAAAAAAAAAGGTAATTCGAGGCAAAAAAAAAAAAGAACATAAATGTCCTTCTCGTGTGAAAGTACCACTTTTGCACATATCTCTTTCAAAAAAATTCAGCAAATTCATCTGTACATTCACATGTTACATCACATAAAAGTAGGATAATGGATGGGCAGCAATTAGTTTAGATTTAAAAGCATTTCACACCATTAATAAAAGTTGTTGTGAAATGAGGGATCCAACAAGTGAGATATGACTTGTTGACACATAGATAAGCATTCACTTGTTAACAGCAATTCAATTATTGAGTATAAATCTTACTGACAGTCAAAGAATAATTTTTCTTTTTATACTAATGTGTTCGGAAAATTGTTTGCATCTCGATTAATTTTACAGATTAATATTGCTGCCAACACAAAATTTAATAACTCTTGTCCATCAAGGTTTGGACAGATGAGAAGAAATCTCCTAGTGTTTTGTTTTCTTTAGGCCTTGAATATGCGATCTCATAATTCTTAACCCACTTCATTGACTAATATGACATACTCTTAAGTACATTAGAGAATAATTTTTATATATCAGCAAGGGCGAAGCTACATATCTTAAAAGGTGGTCCCTTCGTCGAAAAATTATATTGCGTATATAAATAAAATATTAGATGTTATAGGTATATAATATATACTGAACACCCTTTATCGGAGATATTTTTCATTTCTTTCAAATTTAAACACCCTTAAGAAAATTTCTGATTTTGTCACTGTATATCAGGTCTTTCAAAAAGTAACTAAAGCTAACAACCTATAAAAAGTGGAATCAATAACTTAAAAAATAAATAGGTTACAGGTAAAAATGCAACTATAATATTAAAAAAAAAAATCGTACTGTATATTAATTCTTCAATTATTCAAGGTACTAGCATGTTAGATAGATGCAAATGGGAACTAAGTGACTTCAAATGTCATGGCAATTCGGCGGGATTATGCACTTTTGACCAATTACTTTTAGTGGAAATTATCTAATTGTCGTCTGTTTTAGACTTTTAATGCTTATATTTTATTTGAAGCAATGAGATCTAAAAGTTCAAAATTATTCACTCTCATTTGCATAGGATTTTAAAAAGAAAGCATTCAGAGTTAGTTTTATAAACAATAGCCCACCCTTTAAAAGTTTTCAAAAGTCAAAACTATAAATTATATTTGAATCTAGTGCATGCGACAAATTATTTTAATTTATCATACTTAAGTGATAATGTTATAAAAAAAATACATATCATGCGCTTATTGTTTTTTCTATAGATAATATACTCCCTTAGCGAATCTAGCTCAATATATATCAATTAAGCTAAACATAGTATCAAAGTGAAATTGGTTTACAACATTTTTATTATTTGGGTGTCAAACTATTTTTCTTTCACAGATTTTTTTTCAAAGAATTTTAAGAATGAAAATTATGATATATATCTTTATGTAATTTTTGTAGTTTACTTTGACTCAATATAAAATTTAAGAACATAATAAAACTTTTGAAGTAAAGGTATGTATACCACAAATTACTCTTTTAGTATGTAATGTTAACCATATATATCATTTCATTCCTATAAGAGAATTTTATTAAGAATATAACAAAAATATTGAATTAAAAATTTACTAGATGATGTTAATATTTTAATAGTTTAAAAGTGAAAGTAAGACACATAAATTAAAAGGAAGAGAGTATCTAAATTACAAAAAGAAGAAAATTAGAAAATGAATTCTCATCGAAAATTAAATCGATTGATCTATATTATTTGGATCCTATCGTTTTCTTTAGATTGAACTTATATACACGACAACTTAAAATAATATTTACGCTACTTGTGGAATTTAACACTTCAAACATATTATTTGTGTTTTTTGCTTTTTTACAAATTTCACTTATTATGGATATAGTTATTTGTTGTTATCTTCTATTTTTTTAAAATTGTCATTGCATAAAAATAAAACGAATATATAGGAACGAACTAAAGGTGTTCATACCTGTGCCCTTTTCAATCCAAGGAGAGATCATAATAGTAGGAACTCTAACCCCCAATCTATCAAACTTGAAATCGAACGGTTCTCCTACGATTCCATCAGGGTTAGGGATCCCACTGACAGGTGTAGGGACATGATCGAAGAACCCTCCGTGCTCGTCGTACGTGATCACGAGAAGGGTTTGGTTCCACTGTGGGCTCGCCCTTAGAGTCTCGTACACCTCCTTCACGAACATCTGTCCTTGATATACATCATGTGATGGATGATCATCGTTCGCTGGCTGTAGCTTTGAATCCATGTACCTCTGCTCCACCACAACATACCCTAATATCACGAGTGTCAAATTTAGTTCATACAAAGTTTAAAGTCTATTCACTAATGCTAAATGCATATAATTATTCTTCGCCAGCTTGTGCGCATGTCAATTAATTTACATAATATTTGTTATTTTTCACTAGTAAAATTATTAGATAACTTTATATATCAAGTAATCAACCGATGAAAAATATTATTAAGAAATTGTGAATTCTTTTAGATAATTTTGTTTTTATTTATTCAGTTTCTCTCTATAAAGAGAAGTAAAGTTTCTTTTAATTTGATTAGGTTACTAAACAAATTCTTAAAAAATAACAAAATAAATAAAAAATTTCAGTCAGGTAAGTTGAGTTATGAATTTTGTTTAATCCAAGTTAGTTCGAATCATTTGATTAAAAAAAAACTGAAAGTAAATTAGTTTCGAGATTAAATTTGAGATGAATTTATTCCACGTTTGGTTGGGATAAATTTACGGTAAAATTAATTTCGGAATTAATTATTTCGAATTAGAGGATGAGACAACAATATCGAAATAATTAATCTCCGAATAATTAATTCTGGAATAACTTATTTTCCAACCAAAACCCTAAATTGGCTACCCGCTTTAAATACTCAAAAATTTAACATAAACCGTAAATTTGACATCCTTTACCTGGCAACTTTCCTGATTTAGCATCATTTTTGAAGGTGAGATCATAGGGATGGAATTTTCCGATGTATTTGAGCTTACGCAAATTTCGGTAGAACAGAGTCGCCGGAATATTCTGGTAGTATATTCCGAAGTTAATTCCGGCACCGTCGAGGTTCTCGAAGATCGTTCTCTGTGGGTAACCTTTGGCTAATAGCGACGCATTATTTGAGGTGGCGCCGTGAGATGTGGCGGAGTGAACGTAGAGCCGGTTCGGTTGAGTCGACGCCGGTACCGACGCGAACCACCGGTCGAACACCGCAAATTCCGATACGAGGGTCTTATAGACCGCCACCTGAACAATAACTAATCTTTTTAGTTTAAATTATGCATTAACGGTGTATAAAATTTACGCATACCATCAATTGTTAACTCGAATAAAATGAATAACATGTTTCATTAATTGTGTGAAAATATTATTATACTGATGATATATATCGTTTTAATTAATTGCAGATTTAAATTATATGCTGACTACAGAGAAGAGTTTTACCCAATCAATCTAATTTAACGGTAATAACAGAAATTTGGAAGTATTTTTGAATTGGACTCACTAGTTATATATACAGGCGGATCCGAGATTTGAAAGTGACGGAAATACCAAATATCGAGCAATTGCTGGAGTCAGAATCAAACTCAAGCAGTGCATTATAGGTCTAGTTGTGCTCTCTAAATCAACGAATACAGCTGCCTAAGATTTGAATCTTAGAGTGTCAATCAAAATATATACATGTTATTTAAGATAGATATACATATATATTTTTCGAAGTTACTAAGGGCCGATAACTCAATGCCCAAAGAGTAGGTCCGCCTCTATCCATATTTGATGAAAACTTGAAATGAAAATAGGCAAATCTAATATTACTATTTAATGTCTAGGAATATTACTATTACAACAAATTTATTAGACTCAATAAATTGGAAAGAAGAAAAGATATTATATACGTCAAATCCTAGAGAATGCGTTCATATCTACCTAAATCGTAAAATTCACATATTAGTGATTATATACATAACACTCAATTGTAACTAAGAGATAAAAGTTTCATATGCAAGATACATGTTCTGCATTCATTTATTTGAAAAGAGAACCAGGATATTATTATTATTATTATTATTATTATTATTATTATTCAAAATTTTGCTCCCTTCCTTCAGAATACAAGAGTTGATGTACCTATTTTCGGTGTGAACTTAAACATGTTATTTTCTTATTTTCTTTTAAATGTTACAAAAATATTTCATTAAATTACAAATGAAGTTAAACCTATTTTGAAAAATACTAAATTTTAGAAAAAGTTCATTCATCTCCTCAAATAGTAAGATTCAACTTTTTCATACCAAAACATTAAATATTTAATGAAGCTTTCCGCTCCTTTTTTTTTCCTCCCTATTTTGCACTTGGTTTAATTTATTTATCCAAAAATTAAGAAAAGATAAAAAATAATTATAAGAATAATATAGAAGTAACAATAATAGTAATTACCATATCAGGCTGGAATCCGTTCATGACTTGTTCAGGCATATTAGAATCCATAGAAAGAGCTTGTTGAGCAAATCCATTCATTGGTGCTGGATTTTTCGAACTATCATTAGACCCAAATATCTGTTCACGTATAGCTTGAAATGAATGTCCTGGATCAGGATCAACATAATGAGACTGATCACCAAATAAAATCCGACGAGCTTTCGAATCCGTTGTCGAAATCGGGTTAGATTCGGACCCGTCGACACCATTGATTTCGGGGTTGAGCTTTTTCATCCACCCTAACATGTGGTCGAATGACCTATTTTCCATTACGAGAACCACTACTGTTTTTATTGGACTGTCAGCGACAGCCCAATAATGATAATGATTCCCTATTAGAATTAGAAAAACTAATAGTCCGACAATATTCGTCGGACTTTTAGTATTTTTGGATGACATTGTGGTGGTGGAGTTTTTTTTTTCTTTTTGGTTGCAGTGGTTGTTAGTATGGTCCGTGAACTGACTGAAAGTTGGAATTTATAGAGTTGTGGGCATGTAGTAGAGTGTTGGGTGGTGAGGATTGGACACTTCCATATTTTGTATGTATATGTTTTGTTGCTTTATTGGTTGGGAATGGAAAATATCTTCTTTAATAAATGCTTTTACATTTAGATGTAATGCTGCATTATTTTCATAGCGCTAAACTTTAGTATATGATGTAGAAGGTTGCAGTAATATGATAAGTAATTTTTTATTCTCAAATAGACTTCTCGGTTTGATCTCTATGTATAAAATTGTTTTGCTAAAAAATATTTTACCTTTCGAAGTAAGATTTTTCAATACGAATTCGAATTTAGTCTAATGACAATAAAAGCATCAAATATCGAATGAGAAATAAAAAATAATTACCATATGACCTACGAGGTTTGTAGAAAAATTACTATTTTATTCTTAATTAGAGGTCTCGGTTTGAGCCCTGTGTATGGAATCATTTTTATTAGAGAGTATTTTATTTTTAATGTAGAATTTTTCAATACGAATCTAAATTTAATCGGATATCATTAAACGTATCGAATATCGGATGAGAAACTAAAAAAGAAAAAAGTACCATATGAAATAGAGGATATAAGGCCATTGTAGAGGAAAAGGGAATGGGAAGTCTGGTGATAATTAGGGAGGTTCTAGCTTCCCGGCAAATGATACGGCTGCATTTATGGTTTTTTACTCAAATTTTATGAAATGAAAGTTTGATACGTTAACATTATATAATATATTTGAACGATCAAAAAATTCATAAGATAGTTACACATAAATTTTTATAAGAAGCATTAAAATTCTAGTTGGTTATTGAAAAATAGTCAATGTTTGTAATGTTATTAAAAAAATAGTTTAAAACGTAGATAAAATCTGGACAAAAGTATTACACTACTAGAATTCAGGAAAATAGAGACCAAAATTTAGCGACCAAAGTTGGTCTGCCGCAAAAAGCGACCAACTTTGGTCGCTTACGTAAACAAAAAAAATGAAAAAAAAACTTAATTCCTATAGCGACCAAAATAGGACGCAAGTTGGTCGCCCTTTTGTTCAACATTTTGACCGGCCTGGTCAAACAATGCTGGTCAAAGAAAATTCAAAAATGGCGACCAAATATGGTCGCTCAACTGGACCCACGTTCAACTTTGGCGACCAAAGTTGGTCGCTAAGGGATGAAAAATTTTCTGGGGACATAAGCGACCTTTGTTGGTCGCTATTTTTGAATATTAAATTTAATCAGAAATTAAATTAGCGACGAACTTTGGTCGCTTAACAGATGGAAAATTTTCTGGGACATAAGCGACCAAAGGTGGTCGCTAATGGTGAATATTAAATTTAATCAGAAATTAAATCGGCGACCAACTTTGGTCGCTTGACAGATGGGAAATTTTTTGGGACATAAGCGACCGTAATTGGTCGCTATTTTTAAATATTAAATTTAATCAGAAATTAATTTAGCGACCAACTTTGGTCGCCTAACAGATGGAAAATTTTCTGGGACATAAGCGACCGTAGTTGGTCGCTATGTTTGAATATTAAATTTAATCAGAAATTAAATTAGCGACCAACTTTGGTCGCTTTACAGATGGGAAATTTTCTGGGACATAAGCGACCAAAGGTGGTCGCTAATATGTTAATATTTTATCAAAGTATATAAATATATTACTAAAATATATATATATATATACCT
>MCJB01002289.1:0-22361 GCA_002018475.1 Nicotiana obtusifolia | reverse complement strand
AAAAAGGTCCGGTTCACACTGCTCCGGTGTGAATCGGACCAATAGCCACTCTTAGTGGCACCTATGAGCTTTGAGTTTAGAAATAGTCATGAATATAAACAATTTAAAAATATCTTTTTTATTTGCCTGATACACCATTTTATGTAGTGAGATATAAACAGAACATGAATGAAGGCTAATAATGCCTTCAAACACTTTAAATTTTCCTCTAATAAATAATGGGTTGAATATACAAGTTTCTAATAACATCAATTAGTTGATTAAATATTAAATTAAATAGTAAAGGCTCCGTTGTTGAGAAGACGTTACTGTTTAAGAAGTAACTATAGAAACGAAGGAACCCGCTATTTATTTTTGAATTTCTTTTATTTACTAAATTTTTTATACCTAGGAAAATATAATTTTTTATTTCTTTCTTATTTCGCAGTGAAATACCTAAAACAATCGTGGTCGGGAAAGTTAGAGTAGTCAAAGCCATTGAAATTTTTATCAGGGGCGAAGCCACTTAAGTTAGGGTGTTCAATTGACCACCCTTTTTCATAAAATTACACTGCGTATATAAGTAAAATATTCAGTTTAGAGGTACATAATATGTATTGAACACCCTTTATTGAAATTTATTTTTACTTATTTCAAGTTTGAACACCCTTCAGAATATTTTTGGCTTCGCCACTGGGTTGAATTCAAACATTTCTCCACCAAGCATAAATAGAAATGAGCAAGTTATATATAAAAAGTTGCTCGACATGGAAATGGAATTTTCAGCCGCAATTGCAATGAGAGTGTCACGGCCCAAACTTATTATAGATCGTGATGGCGCCCAACGTTGCCGTTAGATAAGCCAACGATGAACTACCAACTTGATTATGCATTTTTATTATTTTTTTGAAGTCGTGAATTTTATTAGATAAAGACATCAACGCATTAAAATCATGAAAACTTACACTTTAAATAGAATAGATATTAAAATGTGTAAATGCTAAGCAAAATCACAAACAAGATCTAGAACATACCAAAACTTGATGTCACAAGTGCATGAGCATTTACTAAGGAGTACGATAATAACACAACATCTGCCTGGAATGTAAATAAGACAGGTAGAGTAAATAGTACGATGCAGACTCTGTGGGCTGCGATACATAGCCTGGAATGCAGCTCACCATAAAATCTCCTCAGCCATTGCGCCCACGTACCAAGATAGCCACCAATTGAACATGTCAGATCCTGCTCATTTAGTGCAAAAGTGTAGCATAAGTACGTAAATTAACTCATACCCAGTAAGTATCTAGCCTAACACCGGAGAAGTAGTGACGAGGGGTCGACATCGACACTTATTAGAGGTCCAATAAAGCAATATGATAAATCATAAGCAGATGTGAAACACAACAATAAAAATGGGTACTACTGTAACTTACATAATCTCCCAAAAATTTCTTTTAAGGATATAAATTTCTCAGTCTCGTTTTCTATCTCAACAGCTTAGATGTATCAAGTGCCAATATCAAACGGATAGGGAATTACCATATAAAATACCGAGCACCAGGGGAAGGATAATATCGTGAATATTCGGACTGCTAGCGATATAACGCACGATTACGCCGAGGTCGTATGGCCCGATCCAAAGATATATGTACAATATTGAGGGTCGAGCGGCACGAACAATAGATGCATCTATTATACTGTCAGGCATTCGGCCCGCTCCACAAGAAAAGAAGAAAATTATCAAATTACGAGACACGTGCTTACAATACTGTACATGAGCACAAAGTGAATATAATCTTTACCGTTTCTCAGATAACTTACCAACAACTCAAGGTAATAAGGCTCAGCCAAAATATATATATATATATATATATATATATATATATCAAGTTAAATTATAATTTCAATTAATTAAGCCAGCAGAATGAGTTCAAATATTACATGATAAAGTCCTAAGTCTACCCGGACATAAACATGCTTTAGCTATGTACGAACTCTCATCACCCCGTGTGCACGTAGCACCCACAACTAGTAGCACATAACATTACATCACCTAGGTGGTAGTTTCCCCCTCACAAGGTTAGATAGGAGACTTACCTCACTATGAAGTTCCACAACCGGCTCCAATGCCGCTCTAACTCCTCATTCAAAGCCAAATGATCTGAAACTAGTCAAACAACATGCAAATTAATCAAAATATACTCCAATGCGTATAATGTAACAATTTATAATAATCTTCAACTCCGCTCGAAAAGTCAGCAAAGTCAACCTTTGGGCCCACATGCCCGGGTTCCGAAATTTTTTGAAGATAATCATTACCCATAACACCACAAACTTAAATATATAATTAATTCCTAATTCCATTTCCAAAATCATGGTAAAAATCCGAAATAATCAATTCTAGGTTTTCCTCTTAAAATAACACTATTTTCAAAAAAATTCATGTATAAATCCGTATATAACTCATGTATTTAACTCATAATAGCTGGGAATAGCTTACCTCTCAATGAATGACAAAAATCTCCTCTTCAAGAACCCCAAAAGTAGCCCAACCAAGTAAAAAATGTGAGAGGAATGGCAAAGTCTCGAATTAAAACACTCCACAGCCCAGCTACTCTCGCATCTACGGGCAAGTACCCGCTTCTGCGGCTCCGTACCTGCGAAAATTCCCATCGCAAGTGCGGTTCCTACGAAGCCTAGCCAAGTCCGCTTCTGCGAACAAAAATCCGCTCATGCAGTCACGCTTCTACAGAGCACTGACCGCTCCTGCGGTCCAGCATCAAAGGCCCAGATTCCGCATCTGCGGTACCTCCTCCGCTTCTGTGGATGCGCATCTGCGCACCTAAACTCTGTACCTATGGCCCTTCACCTGGTTGGCCTCATTCGCTTCTGCCATGGCCTCCCCCGCACCTGCGACCAAACCCATCGCATGTGCGATGACACCAGACTTCAACAGTCTTCAGCATTTCCTCAAATTCAAATTTCAAACCGATTCAAACCCGAGGCCCCCGAGACCCCATCCAAACATACCAACACATCCCAAAACACGATACGGACTTAGTCGAAGCCTCAAAGCACATCAAACAACACCAAAATTATGAATCGACGATCGAAACCTTTGTATTAAAACCTTCAAACTTCCAAACATCACTGAACGTGTCCGAATTATACTTAAACATTCCGGAATGACGCCAAACATTACTTTCAAGTCACAAATCACTATACGAACCTATTCCAAGGCTCGGAACCCCAAACGGATATCGATAACACCAAAGTTTACTTCAAATCAAACTTAAAGAAATCCTTGAACTTTAAAAATGCCAACCTTCCATAATAAGCGTCGAAATGCTTCTGGACCACCCGATGCTCGACCCGAACATACGCCTAAGTTCGAAATCATCATACGAATCTATTGGAAACTTCGAATCCTGATTCCGAGGTCATTTTCTCAAAAGTCAAATCTTAGTCAACTCTTCCAATTTAAAGCTTCCGAATTTAAAATTTTCCTTCCGAAATAACTCTGAACTTTCCAAAATTCAAATCCGACCACACGTACAAGTCCTAAAACATGAAGTGAAGCTACCCAAGGCCTCAAACCATCGAACAACGCGCTAGAGCTTGAAACAACCGGTCGGGTCGTTACATTCTCCCCACTTAAACATACGTTCATCCTCAAACGTGCCAAGAACTGTTTCGAAGTTGTCCAAAGTCACTGTTTAACACCTCGTGCACCTATCTGTGCCGCCACATCCTAATTGAGCACATTAGCTCGAGCCAGACTGAAGATCCTTCCTTTTTCTTAGCCAACAAGCCTTAGAACCACGTTCCAACATCCGAAATTCTTTAAGACCCGATTCTAACATACGAACACCGCATCAATCACTGCATAATGTACCAAATCATGATTATGAACCTTTGCTGAGATCATACCATGCACCACATAATTCGCATGCCCATAATAACATCTTCCAACCGTAGAAGCTGCAAATTCACTAACTTGACGCCCGTAGTATTCCTCATATGCACATAAGCCCTGATCCAACCCTCGTGATAATGCACAATGAAAACGACGCATAGAAGCTCATAGCCACCTGCCAAATCAATAAATCATGGAGTCCTCCGCTCAACAAGAACTCTTACCTCATTCTGAGCTGAATAGAGATATTTTCCCTCTAATATACCTTATATGAATCTGATTGCACTGATTTTAGGTCCAATAACCTTGTCCCACCTAGTACAAGCTACTCAGGCAATAAGCCACCTCAAACACCATCTAAAATCTCATATAGCGCCATCAAAGCGTCAACAAGCTACAACTCGAATATCATAGGGAAGAATGAACTCTGGCAAAGAACCATCCAGCCCGCCTAACGAATAAAACAGTCAAACCAATATTATGGCTCTATATCAAAGATGAGAAACAAGGCACACAAATAAGTATAAAGAACCGTACTTAAATCACATTGTTGCGGCATGCAACCCGATCCACACATGATATCGTTGCGGCATGCAGCCAGATCCACACAACATACTCGTGGCGGCGTGCCACCCGATTCAAGCAGTATACCCATGGCGGCGTGCTACCCGAGCCAAACAATATACCTTTAGCGGCGTATCACCTGATCCACACAATCAATCAACAAGGAAACATCCATCAGCCGTAATGCTTATACTTATGGAATGCCCAAATATCGACCACTAACACGCCAAGTGCGTTATACAACCCTGGGGAGATGGATAGCGCCATACGCTACAAACACCGAAGCACGACGAAGGTGCAACAAATGACCTGCATCTTGAGAGCCATCCTGCTCATATAACACCACAAGCTACATGGGATCACAAACACATATACGAATAATCAAGTTGTCTCACAACCCACATGGCACAATAGAGTATTACACGGAATAGCTGACGACAGGAATAACATCCAATGCTTGAAGACTCCTCTGTAAGAAATGCTATGCCGAATGAACACATCCGACTTGACGTAGAGCACACATTCACAGTAGACCCACCAACGGACCTTAAAACGATTCTGATCATACCATACCGGGCCAACAACCTTTCAAGGATCCACAATGGCTCTATACATGACACACACGAGCAGCCGTCCACTCCGGGCCAAACTCCAAGAGTCCACAACCAAATTACTAGAACGCCTTTCAAGCATAATCTTTCACATTAGCGATAGTACCAAAATCTCCATACTTGGTTTCAATCCTTAACATCAAGTGACTAACATGTCACACTTATACAAATTTTCCCGTGGGATATGCTTTCACGACCTTCCGCACTAGGTAGCAAAGTTTGCACCTCCATACTACCCACCGTACTAATTTTGTAAAGCAAATCAAGAATCCGCAAATCAATACACAAAGTTTCTTACACAGGACACCATTCTCAGGTGACATTAAAAAATGCCAGCTTACTCTGAACATCTGAATTCTTCCCTGCTCATCCAAGCTCGTGACATTCTAATCAACACCGAGCTGCAACCTTGATCCTCATCTTCCAATTCTCATGCCACTCACTGCACCTATCATGCCGCTATGCGAGAGTACAAGAATTCATCATAACCCCTGAGCTACTAGTAGAATAAGCACTCCATTGGCTAGAAACCTTTCACTTAGATCATTCCAGAAGAACCATTGCAACATGTAACTGAATTACCATAGTCGCATGAAATACAAACCTCAAGTTGTGGTATAAATCGCCATAACTATTCCGTAATCTATTTATGCATAATAAGGCCATTTAAATCAAATATGTCCCAAAACTAAATTATGGTGGTTGTTAAGCCCACACGTACAACCACAACGCACTTGTATAACTTAACACGTCGAAGGAACTGATCATTGCCACAATCATGCTGATTCAAGCCTCAATTTACTCTTGACTTGCCTTAGAAATAATAATAGCTCCATTAAAAACATAACGAACTCAATAAGAACTCATCCCGAGTGACTCGAATCACGAGACCACATCGTCTCGATACCCATGAACCATCGCATACCCTCCTCAAGCGCACAATAGCATCTCCAACTGGTACACCCATTCTTCAAGACCTTCCGGGGATCCGAAGCTATTTCTCCCATTCCTCCAATACCATCCCGCAGACCCGATGATAACATAGAAAATCCCCTAAGTATTCTTCATATTCTGCTACAAAATCCCGGTCTTCAGCCACACAACAAACCCAGAATCCTTAGACACCGTGCTTACATCCTTGAACCCATTAGATCCACTATTGAGAGTCATCCACTCTGGCCTGGTCCCAAATATAATCAAACTCCAACGCTTTGTTAGCACCTGAACTCTCCCAAAGAAGCAACCAGATGAATTCTTTTCCTTGCAAATCACATCCACAAGAAGCATAAACTCTAAGTCTTCCCAAAACTTACACATGAGTCGCTGAGGCAAAATATAGCATACATTCATCAAGTTCTTTGCTCAAATTACCCTGATGTTTTCTTTTCTTAGTCATAAATAATCCACTAATGCACCAATAACCAGAAACAGCACAGGCACACAACCACGCGATCCAATCATAGACGGTGGGCCCCCCAAGCTTTAAGCTACCATCACATAAATCTAGAACCCGCAATAACTTCTCCTTCTCACTTACCATGATCTCACACCGTCAACCTAGCAAATTTTCGCAATCCCATGTTAAACTTTGCATAAAACCTTCCAAACTATCAGCCACAATCGCACATCCGACCTCCTGACAATCGCACAATCTTCTTCAAGAGATCTAAGCTCACATCCCAGTACATGCATCCTGTTGTGTAGAAGGAAGAATTCTTCGTAGAAGCTTCATAAGAATTCACGCAACCGCTAACCTGCTCACAGGAGATAGCCACCTGTAGAATTCCATACCGACATCTTCCAACGACGCTGCATTGGGTACAACTACCATGAAATAAGTAAACCCCTTGAGCCCGTGCTCGCCCGCTAGCTGTAAGTGTCTGTTCATTCCCCATATACATCAACTGAAAGTCCGACAATACATTCCAAACTCAAAGTCACATTGCATCCCAAAAACGATAATCAAGTTTTCACACCCCTCTTTATTTCAAGCAAACTCCTCTCTACCATATTCAATCTTCCTCAGTACAGTAGCCACCATCCCAAATAAAATTTGTAGACCTAGTCACTTTCCACCATATTTCCCAAATCGCTCTAAACTTTCTCAAAGTATATGGCTATCCTGCCACAGAATCCGTACACTACTCTGTCACTCCCCCTTCGCTAAACTCATCCTCTTAAGAAACTTCTCGGCCTCTGTTGTTCATACTAGACCTGCTAGCAACTCAACCATCGCGAGACACCTCCCACCAGGTCCTTCCTCACCCTTCGCTGCCCAACTACTGCCTCAAATCAAAATCCATAACTGTAGCACCTTAACTAATAGATTGCTACCAACTCTAAGCCTCCTCAAAGATCAACTCTCTCGAGCCATTTAAATTAGGAAGACCGATCCGACTCTGAAGCAGCCTAACACCCTATCTCTGATAACTGTTGCTCAGGTACCATTCCACAACACCATGCCCCAAAGCCAGTTCAAAGGAGACCATAACATCGAGGAACCTTAATGCATTCCGACAAGGACGATGACACCACACCACAAATGAAAATTCCACCATGCTCGAAAATATCAAGTCTCTCTACTCCGTCAACCAAAGCCTAAAGACCCAATTGCCTTTTCTCCGCCGGAATAAAATGCCGAACCTCTAAACCCTGAACCGAGTAACCGTCCTTTCGAGTCATTCATTGCCACGACCAATAGATGAACACCCTACAATTTACACCAACACTGCACGATAAACCACTCATGAACATCATAATACTTGTGCATAGCCGTGAAACGTAGGCAGCACTAACATTGCGCTGAAATGATAGAACATCCCATCACTAGGCGACTATAATAGCCCAATCGAATACGCTGGGAGAATTATCTTACACCATATCTGCAGTACCATTACCACCCTTCGATGCCCAATTGATAATAAACACTCAACATCGTATAGGAATAAATAGGAAGGAAATGAAGGCATAAGCTTCAATGGAATCAAATCGCAGGACGAGGAATCAAGAAGGGAAGTGCTCCTAACACCCCTGTAGCCTTTTGAAGATAAGTACAGACGTCTCTGTACCGATCTGCAAGACTCTACTAGACTCACTCATGGCTCGTAAGACCCAAGTGAACCTAGAGCTCTAATACCAAGCTTTCACGACCCAAAATTCACTACAGGCCATGATGGCATCAAATGTCGCAGTTAGGCAAGCCAACGGTGAACTACCAACTTGATTATGCATTTCATTATTTTCTCGAAATCATGATTTTTATTATATAAAGAAATCAATGCAGTAAAATCATGGAAACTTACACTTTAATTAGAATAGATAATAAACGTGTGTAAATGCTAACCAAAGTCACAAATAACATCTAGAACATCCCAAAACACGGTGTCACAAGTGCATGAGCATTTACTAAGGAGTACAATAATAATACAACATCTGTCTGGAATGTAAATAAGACAGATAGAGTAAATAGTACGATGCAGACTCTGTGGGCTGTGGTACGTAGCCTGAAATGCAGCTCACCGTAAAGTCTCCTCAGTAGTTGCGCCTACGTGCCAAGATAACTACTAATTGAACCTGTCAGATCCTACTCATTTAGTGCAGAAGTGTAGCATGAGTATGTAAATCAATGCGTACCCAGTAAGTATCTAGCCTAACCCCCGGAGAAATAGTGACGAGGGGTCGACATCGACACTTACTAGAGATCCAAGAAAGCAATATGATGAATCATAAGCAGATATGAGACACAACAATAAAAATGGGTACTACTGTAAGTTACATAATCTCCCAAAAATTTCTTTTAAGGATATAAATTTCTCAGTCTCGTTTTCTATCTCAACAGCTTAGATGTATCAAGTGCCAATATCAAACGGATAAGGAATTGCCATATAAAATGTCGAGCACCAGGGGAAGGATAATATCGTGAATATTCAAACTGCTAGCGATATAACGCACGATTACGCCGAGCTCGTACGGCCCGATCCAAAAATATATGTACAATACCGAGGGTCGAGTGGCACGAACGATAGATGCATCTATTATACTGTCAGGCATTCGGCCCGCTCCACAAGAAACGAAGAAAATTATCAAATTACGAGACACGTGCTTACAATACTGTACATGAGCAAAAAATGAATATAATCTTTACCGTTTCTCAGATAACTTACCAAAAACTCAAGGTGATAAGGCTCGGCCTAATATATATATATATTTCTAAATCAAGTTAAATTATAATTTCAATTAATTAAGCCAGCAGAATGAGTTCAAATAATTCAAATATTACACGATAAAGTCCTAAGTCTAGCCGGACATAAACATGCTTTAGCTACGTACGAACTCTCATCACCCCGTGTGCACGTAGCACCCACAACTAGTAGCACATAACATTACATCACCTAGGGGGTAGTTACCCCTTCACAAGGTTAGACAGGAGATTTACCTCACTCTGAAGTTCCACAACCGGCTCCAATGCCTCTCTAACTCCTCAATTCAAAGACAAATGATCTAAAAGTAGTCAAACAACGTGCAAATTAATCAAAATATACTCCAATACAAATAATTTAACAATTTATAATAATCTTCAACTCCGCTCGAAAAGTCAGCAAAGTCAACCTTTAGGCCCACATGCCCGGGTTCCGAAAATTCTTAAAGATAATCATTACCCATAACACAAACTTAAATATACAATTAATTCCTAATTCCATTTCCAAAATTATGGTAAAAATCCAAAACAACCAATTCTAGGTTTTTCTTTTAAAATCACACTATTTTCAAAAAATTTCATGTATAAATCCGTACATATGTCATGTATTTAACTCACAATAGGTGTGAATAGCTTACCTCCCAATGAATGACAAAAATCTCCTCTTCAAGAACCCCAAAAGTCGCCCAACCAAGTAAAAAATGTGAGAGGAGTAGCCAAGTCTCGAATTAAAACACTCCACTGCTCAACGACTCTCGCATCTATGGACAAGTACTCGCCTCTGCGGCTCTGCACCTGCGGAAATTCCCATCACTAGTGTGGTTTCCACTAAGCCCAGCCAAGTCTGCTTCTGCGAAAAAAAATCTGCTCCTGCGGTCACGCTTCTGCGGAGCACTGACCGCTCCTGCGGTCCAGCATCAAAGGCCCAGATTCCGCATCTGCGGTACCTCCTCCGCTTCTGCAGATGTGCATCTGCGTGCCAAACTCCGCACCTGTGGACCTTCCCCTGGCTGGCCTCATTCGCTTCTGCGACGACCTCCCTCGTACCTGCGTGTCCGCATCTGCAACTAAACCAATTGCAGGTGCGATGACATCGAACTTCAGCAGTCTTCAACATTTTCTCAAATCCATATTTCAATCTGATTCAAACCCGAGGCCTCCGGGACCCTATGCGAACATACCAACACATCCCAAAACACAATACGGACTTAGTCGAAGTCTAAATCACGTCAAACAACACCAAAATTACGAATCGACAATCGAAACCTTTCTTTAAACCTTAAAACTTCTAAACTTCGCCGAACGCGTCCGAATTATACTTGAACATTCCGGAATGACGCCAAACTTTACGTGCAAGTTACAAATCACGATACGAACCTATTCCAAGGCTCAGAACCCCAAAGGGACATCGATAACACCAATGTCCACTTCAAATCAAACTTAAAGAAATCCTTAAACTTTAAAAATTCCAACCTTCTATAATAAGCACCGAAATGCTTCTGGACCACCCGATACTCGACCCCAACATACGCCCAAGTTTGAAATCATCATATGAACCTATTGGAACCTTGAAATCCCGATTTCGTGGTCGTCTGCTCAAAAGTCAAACCTTAGTCAACTCTTCCAATTTAAAGCTTCTGAATTTAAAATTTTCCTTCTGAAACAACTCCGAACTTTCCAAAATTCAATCCAGGCCACATGTACAAGTCCTAAAACATGAAGTGAAGCTATCCAGAGCCTCAAACTGCCGAACAACGCGCTAGAACTGAAAATGATCGGTCGGGTCGTTACAGAGAGATGGACCCACTCGAAAGCATACACTGCTCCCTCAAAGGGCTAAAAAGTCTGTACAATAAAAATTAATAAGGTTAGCACGATTTGGCAAGACACCGCCCAGCTGCTTCCAAGCCTCTTCTATATATCTATCTATATATATATATATATATAAAGTAAAGTAATGTAATCTTGAAATTCATGTAAAGTCAAGTTACATGAACATCCAACGAGCATATTGACTGTTGACAAATTGACATGATAGTTCTAGAAATTGTCTTTGATCCTCTAATACAAAGTTTACTATCCACATAAATTTGATGTTCCCGATATAATTCAAAAATGTTAAATTTTCACACTGCTATTTCTCTAATAGGTCGTCCTTAATTGGTAAATTTTATATTCATCGCAAAACGTTTTCATTGACATTGAAAAATTAAAATGTGGCCTCTTGTATGGACTTTACTAGTTTTCCTTACAAATTATACATTTTATATCTGGATTAAATAACAAAAATACTCTAATTTCTCTTCTTCTTTTTCTTATAATCGGAGAAGGCACTTGATGGAGTATTACATTGGGAGAGAGAGCAGGGGGAATGAAAAGATGGAGAGGATGGTTTTTAATCTTCTTTTTTTGGCTTGGCCAGCTATTCTTTTTTCCAATGTCCTATTGCTAGAGATGGCAATGGGGCGGCTGTGGGACGGGTTCTGCCTCAACTCACAAAGACTTTAACCCGTCTCGCATCCATCCATCCCTCATCTCCACCCGCGTCCACCTGCATCCCTCCCCCGCTAAATTTTCCTTTAATTGTTTTTTCAATTTGTCTTCTTCTTTTTTTTTTTTTCAATTATATTTATATATGTCATTGCTAATGCCTTTTCAGTTATATTTATATATATGTCATCGGCAATCAAAATATTCCTCTTCCACGGTTATTTGTCAAAATTGTACTTCAGGTTTATAAACTTTCAGTACAATAGTTGGAGAGTCTTCATATTGTGATATTAGAAAATTAGAAATAGATTGTGTTATCGTATGTATACATTTCTGTTACAACCCCAATTTTCTTCCGTAAGATGTCGTGACGGCACCTAGTCTCTAAGACTAGATAAGCCTAACACATACTAAATTAATAGCATAATTCAACCATCAACTGTTAAAATATGAAATAGAAATCTCTATAGAAAACTTACAATCCTAAAACCGGTAGTACAAGTCATAAGCTCTACTGAGATTGCTAGAAAATTCCAAAATATAACTGTCTCGGAAGAGAAATAAACAGTACAAGAGGAAGATTCAGAAGGTGACTCCGAGGCCTGCGAACGCGAGTAGGTTTACCTTGAGTCTCCACAACAATACTCGACCAGCTAGCTGGTAATCAACAGCATCCGAGGCACCTGGATCTGCACAAAAATGTGCAGAAGCATAGCATGAGTACACCACAGCGGTACCCAGTAAGTATCAAAACTAACCTTGGTGGAGTAGTGACGAGGAACACTCAAGACACCCATTGGACTAAACAACCTAAACAAGTATAAATGTAGAACTAGCAGGGAACAATATCAATATAAAGCTAGGCATGATGACAATAATAATACAATGTTTGTAATAGGAACTAAAAGCAACAGTTAGCAACGAGACACAACAGGTAACAACACTGTAGAGTAAGCTGGACACAGTTCAAATCCGGTGAAATCAAATAAAGGAAAACAAGTGACAACTCAATAGGAACAACTGCTTTCACACCAGGTTTATTCAAGAACTTCCACGAGGTATCAAGCCTCAAAATCACAAATCACGGGTCCCAATTCGTGAACCCTAATCACTTCGCATCTTGTGCCCACATTACAATTCATGGCACGGACCACTCACGGGCAAGGGAGTAACAATATCTAATATCCGCACGGACCACTCACATGCCAACAATAATAATGACTCATGACTGAACAGACAACTGACATGACAGCAGGATAACTCTCACACATAAGGCAAGTATACCGGAGTACATGTAAATGGTCAAAACATCAGGATTCATATTTTTAGACCGATATGGATGATTTAGTTACGTGTATGCTTGTACAAGTATTCTACCACAATTCAAGTCAACAGCTAAGAGTAGAGACAATGAATGACACATAAGAAATGATCACCACAAAATGTACAGTGTAATAAAAACAGTAATGAATTGAAAATATGAATAGTATAACAAGAATTATTTACAGAGAACTAAACAAATAGTGCAACACGGAGAAAGATAATTAATATTATTCTAAGGAAACAACGATCATAGACAAGTACAAAAGAATGGGAAAATGTCAACAAGATTCACTACCAAGGTACCGCCTTGTAGTCTCAAATTACAAAATGAATCACAATATTTCTTTATATCACCGCGGGAGCCTTTACATTTAGTTTTGAACAATTATTTTTCCCGAAATAGCATCCCGCGTTTTGGCCTACCTTATCTCACCGTATGGCTTCTAGTAGTTCCCCTACTAGCCACGCGTATCAAGCCCATCTTATCTCACCGCATGCATTTCATTACCCAGACCTTATACCACTGCATGAGTATCAATATCACAACGGATCATAAATCGCACCTCAAGTGCCCAAAATCACAATTTGTTAGAAAAACCAAACAATAACATAATTTCACAATAAGGAGCCAAGGCTCAACCACAACGTACAGCAGCAACGACAACAACAATAACTCGAGAATACGGTGAGTAAATCATCACAAGAACTTCAGAACACAAAGAAACGGAAGAACGAGCTCACAAAGAAAGACACAACAGGGAATAATGGTCTCAACAAGAATAGCTCAACAAGGGAGAGATAATGTGAAACAATAATTCCACAAAAGTACAAATCGGTGACAAGAGAGATAGCATGAATCAATGACCCCAAACAAGAATAAGTCAACAAAGAAAGGGATAACAACTTCAATTTAGGCTAAGCAATTACGGAAGAGATAATAGTAATTTCAATTAAGTTTAAGCAAATTACGGAAGAGATACTAATAATTTCAATTAAGGTTAAGTAATTACGAAAGAGATAATAATAACTTCAATTATGGTTAAGCAATTACGGAAAGGATAGCATGACAATAAAAGAGACAACAACTTTATTTATGGAACATAAGAGTTTAATCGGCAATAAGAGTAGACCATGAAGCAATTAATTCCAAATAAGACACATAAGGGTAAATTTAGTAAATGGGAGATTTAACATGACAAAACAACTCATATCTAATGAACCTAAGAACCTAAGGGGCCTAAACGGTCAATTTCCACAAATAAGCCCTAACACGTACTCTCACTTCGCATACACCTCCTTCACATGACACAATTAGAATAAATGACTCAAATCCTAAGGGGTAGTTTCCCCACATAAAGTTAGGCAAGATACTTACCTCAAATAAGCTAGACCGATACTCTAAAATGATCTTCTCGAGTGAAACAACCTCCGGACGGCTTGAATCTAGCCAAAATAACTTCAAATCATAAATAAAACTCATAGGAAACAATTTCGTATAATAAAGCTTTGATCTTTAATTAAAACTAAAAAGTCAATCCCAAAAGTCAACCCGCGGGCCCGCACCTCGGAGCCAGATAAAATTTACAAAACCCGAACACCCTTCCTATACGAGTTCAACCATACCAAAATTATCAATTTCCGACATCAATTCGTCCTTCAATATCATCATTTTACATTTTTGAAAGTTTTTCTCAAAATTCTCATTTTGCCAATTCAAACCACTAATTAAATGCTAAAAATAAAGATGGAATCATGAAATACAATAAATTTTGGATAAAAAACACATTCGCCAATCGAACACGTGAGAACACCTCAAAAATCACTCAAATCCGAGGTCTCTAGCTCAAAAGATGAAAAATGGACAAAACTCACAATTTTGGAAATTATATTCTGATGCCCAGGTATAACACATCGCGATTGCGGAAATGCAATTGCGATCCGAAGAAGGAATGACTACTACCCAAAAATGTACTACACGGTCGCGAACGAATACATGCGAACGTGAAGGAAAAACACATAACGTGAAGGCTGTACTACGCGAACGCGAATGCGATGAAGGAGAACTCACAGGTACGCGATCGCAAAACATTCCCTGCAAACACGAAGAACATTTTCTGCCAGCCTCCAAATTACACTATGCGAACGCGACTGTTTTATCGTAACGTGATGAAGAACACCAGATATCTGCAAATCAGTAGTCCAACAACATGGAAAAATCTCCCGAGCCCATCCGAAACACACCCGAGGCCCCGGGAACCCCGTCCGAACATACCAACTAGTTCCATAACATAACGCGAACCTACTTGAGGCCTCAAATCACATCAAACAACGTCGAAACTACTAATCGCACCTCGAATCGAACTTATGAATTTTCAAATCTTCCAACTTTTAGAACTCGTGTCGAAACATATCAAATCAACCCGGAATGACGTAGAATTTTGCATGCAAGTTTCAAATGACATAATGGAGCTAATCAAACTCTCGGAATCGCAATCCGAACCCGATATCAACAAATTCAACTCCCGGTCAAATCTCTTAATCTTCTAAAATTTTGATCTTTCCAATTTCTCGCAAAAATGATTCAAATTATCCTACGGACCTCCAAATCCGGGCGCATGTGTAAGTCCAAAATCACCTTACGAAGCTATTGGAATCATCAAAATGCTAGTTCAAAGTAGTCTACACCAAAGTCAAATTCCGGTCAACTCTTATCGCTTAAGTAGAAAGAATCCCTCTTCCAAATTGACCTTGAATCATCCGAAAATTTAACTTGATCACACACGCAAGTCATAACACATAATACGAAGCTTCTCGAGACCGTAAGTCGCTAAACGGGACGCAAATTCTCAAAACGACTGGCGGAGTCGTTATATCCTCCCCCTCTTAAACAAACGTTCGTCCTCGAACGTGTCAAGAACCACTCTGAAGTCATCAAATCACTTAATGGACTTACCATACATGCACCCGCAGGTGACCCCACATCACCCCAACCACATAATCCCGACAAACCATCTCAACTAAAATTTATTTCTTCCACCAAAACTAATAAGACTTAGAACCAAATTTCTCACCATCCGATCATTTCTAAAAGACCTGATCCTACATCAACATGCAATATCAGCCTCAACCAGCTGCAACAACTTATGCTTACACCCACAAGATACAAACATTCGACATAACACACTTCACATATGTCCATAGCAATATTTCTAATCACAATAGTTATCCATAATCAAACCCAGCACCGGCAATTAACCTCATATCCGCTAAAACCCTATTCGAAACCTTCACAACACTAACAACGATGCAAGAAACATGAAGACCTCATAACTATTCACCTGAATCAACAAGTCACATCTAACGCCACCTAGGCACACACCTCGAAGCTAAAACCCAATAAGCACAATGCGAAAATGACTGAGTATGCAAAGAGAAACACATGAGAGAACTACCGAACAAGCCCGACAGGCACAACTCCCTATCAGTATCATATTAAGAATCAATTCCACAACGGAGAATCAAGGCATATGAACTAATCACAAGGATCCCATCCTAATATAACTCCACTGTGGCCCGGTTCAAACATATCAAATCACATGAAGACTCGGGGATACCATCCTCAACTCTGAATCACAAGTAGTATACATATCATACCAACTGAAACCTTCCACTAATTCAATTTCGCAAATAAAATCACAACACGTACTGAACTCCCACACCGGTAGAGTATCTAAATCACAAGTCGCAATCAATCACCCAGAATTCACATCAAACCTACCGTAATGGATAACAGAAAGTCACTCCTAGTCTCATATCTCTCAATAATGAATAAAACAAAATGATAGAAACGGGCTACCACTATAGAATCTCCCAACATAGGTAAACACATAAACAGAGTACAAAAATCACGAAACTCACCCATATGTGAAGTAACATAGGAGGACTCACCCCGATAAGCAGAACCAAAACAAAATCCGAATGATGCTCCTCTATAACAAATCGAAACCATACCTGTACAAAATTATCTGGTGCACTCGGCCTTAGACCTACTGTAGGGAGCACATCAACGAGCCGAGCCTTCCCTCTTAGACGCCCTCTACTCGGCTGACATGTACCCCAAGCTGGCGGTGCAGGGATATTAGTAACTGGAGCAGAACACATAGCTTGAATATCCCGCTATGACGCATCTGTCCCGAGTTTGGAACAATCTCTCATCATGTGGCTGGTACCTCCACACTCAAAGCAGCCTCTCTCCTGACGTAGCTGTGGAAGGTGTCCGGTACGGGCCCTGAGACCCATGGGTACCTGAAACACCATGCGAAGACTGAAGTGCAAATTGAACTAGCTGACCCACAAAACCTCTACCATGTCGTACCCTGCCCCTAAATAAGGACCAATAGATCCTTCGGGTCTACGAGGCCTCTTAGCCTCCATGCCCTCTCTCTCCTGAACCTACATGCCCTCTCTCTCCTGGTCTCGCATGCCCTATAATCGGTGAGCGATCTCTACTACCTGCTGAAATGGAACATCCAACCAACTCCCGAGCCATGCTGAACGGGATATCATGACTGAGCCCCTCAATGAACCTGTGGACTCGCTCTCTGACTATAGAAACCAAAGAAGGTGCATGTTTGGACAAATCACGGAATCTATCGGCATAATCTGACACCGACATAGTGCCCTGGCATAGCTGCTAAAACTCTGCGTGCCACACTTCCCGAACGGTTTGGGGAACAAACTCTCTCAAGAACACCTCTGAAAACTAAATCCATGAAAGTGAAGCTGCATCGGCCGGATTACCCAACTCATATGCTCGCCACCACTGATATGCCACTCCCTTAAGATGGAATGTAGTAAAAGCAACCCCACTTGTCTCCACAACACCCATAGTGCGGAGAATACGATGGCAATTCTCTAGGAACCCATGCGCATCCTCTGAAGCCAACCCACTAAAAGTAGGAGGATGATACTTCATAAATCTCGCAAGTCTAAGTTGTTCTTCCTCAGATGCTGCTGCCCCAACCACGAGCTAAACTGGGATAACAGGTTATGTCGGCATGACACCTGGAACCTGACCAACATGGACTCGCTGCTCCGGGATACGGGCAGCTGGAATCTGAGCTCTTCCCCCGATCTATGAAGTAGCTGGTGCAACTGGAATCAACCTCGCCTGAGATAATGTACCAAACATGCTCAAGAACTGTGCCAAAATCTCCTGAAATCCCGGGGTAGCAACAGGCGCCTCCGGTACCTATCCCTCAACAAGCTACTGACAGCTCCTCAGTTGTTGCTCTGGTAGGTGCTCTAGCTGCGGTACGTGCTTCTCTTCGGCCTCTGCCTCTACCCCGGCCCCTAGGGACACCGTTTTTGGGGCAGTGTCATCAGTAACTCAGCTCGTGTTCTCACCATCTATGAGAGAATAGAATGACAAAGGCTCAAACTCTGATATCAATAAACTCGCAAGATAGGAATGAAAGAAGCAAAACTGTCCAAATAGTTCCGTAGCCTCTCAAAGATAAGTACAGGCGTCTCCGTACTGATCCGCAAGACTCTATTAACTCGCTTATGACTTGTAGCACCTATAAACCTAGAGCTCTGATACCAACTTGTCACGGCCCCAATTTCCCTCTGTAGGATGTCGTGACGGCACCTAGTCTCTAAGACTAGGTAAGCCTAACACTTACTGAATTAATAGCAAAATTCAACCATCAACTATTAAAATATGAAATAGAAATCTCTATACAAAACTTACAATCCCAAAACCGGTAGTACAAGTCATAAGCTCTACTGAGATTGCTAGAAATCCATAAATAGAACTGTCCCGGAAGAGAAATAAATAGTACAAGAGGAAGTTTCAGAAGGTGACTCTGAGGCTTAGGAACGCGACGGTAGGTTTACCTTGAGTCGACCAGCTAGTTGGTAATCAACAACATTCGAGGCACCTGGATCTGCACAAATATCTGCAGAAGCGTGGCATGAGTACACCACAGCGGTACCTAATAAGTTTCAAAACTAACCTCGGTGGAGTAGTGACGAGGAACAGTCAAAACACCCATTGGACTAAACAACCTAAACAAGTATAAATGTAGAACTAACAGGGAACAATATCAATATAAAGCTAGGCATGATGACAATAATAACAGAATATTTGTAATAGGAACTAAAAACAACAGTTAGCAACGAGACACAACAGGTAATAACACTGTAGAGTAAGCTAGACACAGTTCAAATTTGGTGAAACCGAATAAAGGAAAACAAGTGATAACTCAATAGGAACAACCACGTTCACACCATGTTTATTCGAGAATTTCCACGAGGTACCAAACCTCAAAATCACAAATCATGGGTCCCAATTCGTGAAGATTAATCACTTGAGATCTTGTGCCCACATTATAATTCATAGCACGGACGACTCACGTGCCAAGGGAGTAACAATATCTAATATCCGTATGGACCACTCACGTGCCAAGGGAGTGACAATATCTAATATCTTTATGGACCACTCACGTGCCAACAATAATAATGACTCATGATCGCACGGACAACTCACGTCTCTGCAGGATAACTCTCATACATAAGGCAAGTACACGGGAGTACATGTAAATGGTCAAAATATCAGGATTCATCTTCTTAGACCGATATAGGTGATTTATTTACGTGTATGCCTGTACTAGGGTTCTACCACAATTCAAGTCAACACATAAGAGTAGAGACAATGAATGGCACATAAGAAACGATCACAACAAAATATACAGTGTAATAAAAATAGTAATGAAATTGAAATACCGAATAGTATAATAAGAATTAGCTACACAAAACTAAGAAAATAGTGCAACACGGAGAAAGGCAATTAATAGTATGCTAAGGAAACAACGATCAAGGTCAAGTAAAAACAAATGGGGAAATGTCAACAAGATTCACTACCGAGGTACCGCCTAGTAGTTTCAAATCACAAAATGAATCACAATATTTTCTCATATTACCGCGGGAGCCTTTACATTTAGGTTTAAGAAATCATTTTTTCGAAATAGCATCCCGCGTTTTAGCCCGCCTTATCACACTGCATGGTTTCTAGTAGTTCCCCTACTAGCCACACTTATCAAGCCCACCTTATCTCACCGCATGTGTTTCAACACCCAGACCTTATATCACTGCATGCGTATCAATATCACAACGTATCACAAATCGCACCACAAGTGCACAATTTCACAATTTGCCGGGGAAACCAAATAATAACAAAATTTCACAATAAGGAGCCCATGGATGAACCACAACATACAACAACAACAACAACAACAACAACAACAACAACAACAACAACAACAATAATAACGCAAGAATACGGCGATTAAATCATCACAAGAACTTCAGAACACAAAGAAACGGAAGAACGAGCTCACAAAGAAAGACACAACAGGGAATAATGGTCTCAACAAGAATAGCCAACAAGGGAGAGATAATGTGTAACGATGATTCCACAAAAGTACGATTCAGCGACCAGAGAGATAGCATGAATCAATGACCCCAAACAAGAATAAGTCCACAAAGAAAGGGATAACAACTTCAATTTAGGCTAAGCAATTACGGAAGAGATAATAGTAATTTCAATTAAGTTTAAGCAAATTACGGAAGAGATACTAATAATTTCAATTAAGGTTAAGCAATTACGAAAGAGATAATAATAACTTCAATTATGGTTAAGCAATTACGGAAAGGATAGCATGACAATAAAAGAGACAACAACTTCAGTTATGGCACATAAGAGTTTAATCGGCAATAAGGGTAGAACATGAAGCAATTAATTCCAAATAAGACACATAAGGGTGAATTTAGTAAATGGAGGATTTAACATGAATAAATAACTTCATATCCAATAAACATAAGAACCTAAGGACCCTTAACGGTCAATTTCCACAAATAAGGCCGAGCACATACTCGTTACCTTGCGTACACAGCCTTCACAAGACACAATTAGCACAAATGACTCAAATCCTAAGGGGTTGTTCCCCCATACAAAGTTAGGCAAGATACTTACCTCAAAGAAGTTAAGCTGATACTCTAAAATGACCTTCTCGAGTGAAACAACCTCCGAACGGCTCAAATCTAGCTAAAATAACTTCAAATCATAAATATAATCAATTTTGGGTAAAGAACACTTACTCCAATCAAACACGTTAAGAACCCTTCAAATATCTCCCAAATCCGAGGCCTCTATCTCAAAAGATGAAAAATGGACAAAACCCATGATTTTGGAAATTATATTCTGCTGCCCAGGTAACATGCATCGCCATCGCGAAAATCAATATGCAATCTCGAAGAAGAAAATTACCAGCTTCAAAGAATGCATTACGCGATCGCGAATAAGGGGATACGAACACGGTTCAAGACTGCCTCAACGTACGTGATCACGAACATAGATATGCGAACGCAAAGAACAAAGTGGGACTCCCCAGCAAGGCCAACCCTACGCAAACGCAGAAGATCAAATGCGAACACGAAGATGCAACACCCATACGCACGCGATCGCGGTCAAAATCATGCGAATGCGAAGAGGAAAAGGTACCAGTCACCAAAACAACTTTCGTGATCACGGCTGTATGTACGCGATCGCATAGAAGGACATCAGACACCATCAACAACATTCCAAAAAAGGAGGAAATGGCCTGTAGCCCATCCGAAACACACTGGAGGCCCTTGGGACCCCATCGAAACATTCCAAAAAGTTTCGTAACATAACATGGACCTGCTCGAGGTCTCGAGTCACATCAAACAACATCGAAACTACGAATCGCACCTCGAATCAAACTTGTGAATTTCTAAATCTTTCAACTTCCAAAACTCGTGCCGAAACATATCAAATCAACCCGGAATGATGTCAAATTTTGCATGCAAGTCCCAAATGACATGACAGAGCTAATCCAAATCTCGAAATCGTAATCCAAGCCCGATATCAACAAAGTCAACTCCCGGTGAAACCTCGAAACCTTCCAAAACTTCAACTTTTTAAATTTTGCCAAAATGCTTCAAATTATCCTACAGCTCCAAATCAAAATTAGGACACATGCCGAAGTTCAAAATCACCATACGAATCTATTGAAATCATCAAAATACCATTTCATAGCCATCTACACCAAAGTTAAATTTCGGTCAACTCTTATCGCTTAAGCTTCTAAAACAAGAATCCTTCTTCCAAATTGAACCCGAATCATCCGAAAACCGAACTCGACCACAGACGTAAGTTATAACACATAATACAAAGCCACTCGAGACCTTAAGA
>MCJB01002288.1:0-12543 GCA_002018475.1 Nicotiana obtusifolia | reverse complement strand
GCTCGAGTTTTGGTAATTTCGGGATTTCTTAGTAATTTTGATTGTTTCCGCGTGGGCTTTGTCCCCTTAACATATTGTGACGTAATTGTTTTGAATTTGGATAGATTCGACGCACGTGGAGGCCAATTCAAAAGGCAAGGGCGTCGTGGGCTAAGGATTTAGCCGGTTTGAGGTGAGTAATGATTGTAAATGATGTTCTGAGGGTTTGAAACCCCGGATTGCACATCGTAGTGCTATATGGAGGTGAGGCACGCGCTCGATGATGAGCGTGGGATCGTTTACTACTAGGGATTGTGACTTGATCCGTCCCGATTGATGATTTTTACTGTATATATTTGATTGAAACTTATTTGATATCATCATGAATTGGGCTGATCGCCATATTTGGGCCTCGTGCCGGTTATGTAAACCCTTCAGGGGTATTTATCACTGTTTACTAAATCATATTTGGGCTTCGTGCCGGTTATGCTGTTTCCTCACTGTTTTGAATCATTACTTGAACACAGTTTTGAAATTTAAATGACATTTTAAATGATGTAAGTGGGATCGGGTGGCACGCCACCACGAGATGTGATGTGAATGGATCGGGTGACACGCCGTCACGAGATATTGCGCTTGGGCCGTAAGAAGCCCCTCCCGGAGTCTGCACCCCTCACAGTGAGCACAGGGTACCTATGGGATCGGGTGGCACGCCGCCACGAGAGTCATGCTATGTAATGTATTCTGTTGTGCTGGTATTGTTGTTTTCCTTTACTTCATGTTATTTAATTGACACATTTATATGTTTTACTGTTCATTATGGATTGTTGTATGCCTTATGTGTTTTCTTACCTTCAGTTGTTATTTATAATTTTTACTGACTGAGTTGGAAGTACTCACATTACTCCCTGCACCCTGTGTGCAGATTCAGGCTTTATCGGTTCCGCTCCGAGACATTGATTATTACTGTTAGGGCTGTGATTCAGAGACTACGAGGTAGTTGTTGGCGTCCGCAGCCCCGTATCTCTTTTATCTTGTTGTTTCCACTATATTCAAACAATTGTGCCAAAGATATTGTAATAGTAATCTTATTATTAGGATTTTCATTAGTTGCTCATGACTTTGTGACACCCCGGTTCGGGCTGTAGTCGGGATGGTTCACTATATTTTTCCGTAAATTACTGTCATTAAATCGTACTTATATTATTTTCGTATTGTTTAACTGTTTGAATGAAGTTTAGTTTGAATTGGCTAGCCTTGTCTTCATGAGAGGCGCCATCACGATCATGGTTGGGATTTTGGGTCGTGACGTAGAATGACGTAGCTTAATTGATAGTTATTGTTTTCCTTATTTGGTTTCAATGGTACTTTCACGGTGTTCGTATTACTTTGTTGTTTATATCATATGTTGATTTTTGTTGTCATTGATTGATTCATGCTTTCATTATTAGCTTTATACTTCTATATTGCATAGGTTATTTTGACTAGTAGGTGTTTTGACTTGTACCTCGTCACTACTCCACCGAGGTTAGTCTTGATACTTACTGGGTACCGATTCTGGTGTACTCATACTAAACTTCTGCACATTTTTGTGCAAAACCTTGTATTGGAGATATCGGACTCGGGGAAAGTTAGCCTATTGATCGCGAGGATTCAAGGTAGAGCTGCTTGATCGTCGTAGTCCCTTGGAGTCCTTTCCTGTCATTACTGTCAGCTTGTCATTTGAACAGTATTGTATTTCGATCTTTGATATCTTTCCATGTATTCTTCTAGAGTTCGTGACTCTGTATTACCTGAATCTTGGGAGATAGTTATGATTATTGCCGCGTAGGCTTAATTCGCTTTTGTTTGTCGTATTCATATTAGACTCTGTTTCAAATTATCATTGTAAACTGGCTTAATCGTTGTTAGTAATCGGCTTACCTAGTCTTAGAGACTAGGTGCCATCACGACGCCTGTGGCGGGATTTTGGGTCGTGACAATTTTTTGAACCAAATTTATTTGTTAAATATTATGATCAACTTTTGAGTTACACCTCTCAATTCAATCCAACGTTTGGCTATAAATACCTGGCCATTTCATCAGATTTTCCTTATGAAAATTCGGAAGTTCTCTTACTCTCTCTCTCTCTCTCTCTCTCTCTCTCTCTCTCTCTCTCTCTCTTTCTCTCTCTCTCTCTCTCTCTTTCTGCATTACTTTCTGCATTAAACAGTAAGTTCTTATAGGTATGATTTTCTCCCGATCTTTGCATTCGTTGGTCATTAGGGTTTAAAGAACTGCTACACCAGTGAGGTTGTCCGTCTATCATATGAGGAAATAATCCTAAACCTCGAGTACTAGGAGGGGATTAAGTTCCTTAAGGAAACACTGTAGTAGGCTCATATATAATTCTGCTCCTTCTACATTTCCATCTTATGTTGTTTGAGTTTCTAGAATTTATTTTTCAAATGCGGATTACTAACATTTTCCGCATCTAATGATTGTACATTAAGATCTTTTGTACGTTTATTTAAGACGGTTATGTGACAAAGGTTTAAATTGAAAGGATGACACATGTTATTCTTTTGTATTTTGACACATCAATTAAGTGAGTAATTTTTCTCTTTTAATCATAATTAGCTCTATAAAATCAAATTCAACCATAAAGCCTTAATCAACTATACAAAGTCAAGGTTCAAGTATAAAGATCAAACTGCAATACTTTACACTTATTTATGTCACGGCCCAATTCCCACCTTAAGCTGTGATGGCACCCAACATTGTCGTTAGACAAGCCAATAATAGATCATCACCACAATCGACTGCTCATAACACTTTATAAATCAAGTAATGAAAATAAGTAAGTGGAAGTAGATTTAGAAACCATGGTAAAATAATATCATCTTAACCAAGTTAGAAAATATGAACAAAACATAAAGTTGAATGATATAACAACAACTACAACCATGAAACACCTGTTAAAAATCTCCAAAATCTGATATCACAAGTGCACAAGCATCTAAAAAAATATACAAAACCACTACAACTTCTGTCTGGATGAAAGTAGACAGATACAATAAATATAGGGGAATGAGACTCCGATTGCTTCGAGTCGAAGCATAGAAAACAGCTCACCACCAAGTCTCCCAACTGATACACCTACGCGTCTGAGTGACAACTAGACGTAGCTTTCTCAATACCTGCACCACTAGTGCAGAAGTGTAGTATGAGTATGTAAATCAGCACGTACCCAATAAGTATCTAGTCTAACCTCGAAGAAGTAGCAGCGAGGGGTGGACATCAACACTTACTAATGGTCCAAATAACAATATACATAAAAGTAGAGAGGTTTGAAGCATAGTAAGTAGCAACCAAAAAGATAAATACGAATAACATGTTTCCCAACAGAAGAATGTAACAACCCGACCGGTCGTTTTGAGCTTTGCATTCCGTTTGATGGTTCGAGGTAATGAGTAGCTTCATATGTTGCATTATGACTTGTGTATAACGCCGGCTTTGGTTTTTGGGTGATTCGGGATTGATTTAGAAGAATAATTCTCATGTTAGAAGAGTTGACCAAGTTTTACTTTTGTGTATTTGACCTCGGATCGGAATTTTGATGGTTCCGTTAGCCCGGATGGTGATTTCGGACTTGGACGTATGCCCGAATTTGCATTTGGATGTTTCTAAAACGTTTGGGGCTAATTGGCGAAAGTTGCCAATTTGAAGGTTTGGAAAGTTCATAGGTTTGACTGGGAGTTGGCTTTGATTATAGCGGAGTTGAATTGTTGTTCTAGGAATTGGAATAGGATTGTTATGTTATTTGTAACTTATGTGCAGAATTTGAGGTCATTTTGAAGTGATTTGATATAGTTCGGCATGAATTTTAAAAGTTGAAAATTCAAAAGTTCATTAAGTTTGATTTAAGGTGTGACTCGTAATTTTGATGTTATTATGTGTGATTTAAGGCCTCAAGTAGGTCCGTTTTATGCTTTGGTACTTGTTGGTATGTTCGGACGGGGTCCCGGAGGCTCGGGTGAGTTTCGGACAATTTTTAGGCCCTTTTCAACTACTGGTTTTTGGCTACAGGGATGTACATCGTGATCGCGAAGAGAAAAATGAAAAATTACACTTGTGAATCGCGTTCGCGGAGGAATCTTCGCATTCGCGAGGAAGAACTTTCTGCTGTTACTGAGCTGAATTTGGAGCTTATATCTTGCAATTTATAAGGAATTTTAAGGTGATCTAACATTAAAGTTGTAGCCCATTGTGTCTAGTTTTGAGAAAAATTAATCGTTTGTTATTTAGAGTTTTGTACAAAAAGTTATGGATGTTATGCTATAGGCTATCTGGGAAGAGTTGGAAGGGTTAATGGAATTTGTTCATCGCGATTGGGGGGACATGGACATGATCACGAAGGGTAAAAATTGTGCTGGATTTTTTATTGAATCGCAATTGCAAGGTTGGCAACCGCGATCGCGAAGCAGGACCATTAGCAGTGCAATAAAACTTCAAATTTCGGGATTTTGAGTTCATTTTATTCACTTATTGAGTTCTTGGAGCACAAGTAAGGCGATTTTGGAGGAGATAAACACCCAAATCTTGAGGGTAAGTAATTTAATCTTTGTTTTGATTATATATTTTTTTTTCATAGATTGTTACACCTAAATTAAGGATTTGAAGAGAAGAAATTTAGGTGGTTTTGTCTAAACTATCCCAAAGTGAATTATTGAGTTTTGAACATGTATTCGAAGTCGAATTTGAGTGAAATTAGTATTGTTGGACTCACAATTGAATGGGTTGTCAAAATTTATGAGTTTTGTTGGGTTCTAAGGTGCGAGCCTGAGTTTGACGTTTTGGTTAATTTTGGGTATTTGACTAAAGATTCGACCTTTATCGCTTGGGCTTGATTCCTATAGAATTATTTGATATTTTGAGTTGCTTTTGGCTAGTTTCGAAAACTTGAATTTGAGAGTAAATATCCTTGAGAACTATGATAGTTAAGATAGGTTGGGGGTGACACACGTGCTTGGTGACGGGTGTGGATGCGTGCACCGAGGTATTCATGATCCGGACAGTTCTTAGGCGATTATATGCCTTGTATTGCTATCATGCTTCTTTGATATCATGTCTTTTCCATTTATGTGACTAGGTGGGATATTATTCATGCTAGAAACCATGCCTAGTCTACCTGCTCAATTGTTTGAGACATGATAGAGTTATTTTCGCCATGTTGAGCTATTTGCCTTAGCCATAGTCATACTACACAGTCATGATAGTTACATCCTCGTGTTATATCTCTATCTCTATGCACTTTTAATATGTTGTCTCCCATGATATTGGTGTCCTTGTATGTGACACGAGTTTGAACTGTAATTTAGACATATTGTGATATTTTGCGTTATGCAATTAGATTGTGTTTCTATGAGATTTTTGCATATTTGAGACGAGCAGATTGATGATTGATGTGGGTCATAGAGTCGTATTGACATGGATACTTGGATCGGATTGCATGCCACAACAATCATACTTATATTGAGGTGACGCATATGCCAGGCCCCACATTGTACTTATACTACACTTCTGCACCTCGCGTGCAGATATTGGAGTTGATGTTGCTGTATATGGCGGGAGCTGGCATTAAAGATGTACCTGCTTTCTAGATATAGCTTCCCCTTGTCCTTGGTAGCTTTAGATTTGCAAATCTAGTTATGTATATTTTTAACAAACGATGTATTTTTTTGTACCAACTTTGTAAATTCTAAGTCTTAGAAGCTCATGAATTGTACTACCAATCCTTGGGAGTTGTATAGAAATTCAGTTATTTTACTCATTTACTCTTATTATTCTCATATGAGTTGTGTTAAAAGTTACTTGGCTTACCTAGCCGATTGGGTTAGGTGTCATCGCGACTAGTTGGATTTTGGGTCGGGACAAGTTGGTATCAGAGCTCTAGGTTCATAAGTTCTACGAGTCATGAGAAAGTGCCTAGTAGAGTCTTGTAGATCGGTATGATGACGTCCATACCTATCTTCGAGAGGCTACATGGAATCTACAATAAACTTCCCCTCTTTCTTTCCTAATCGTGTGACATTGATTCAGCTTGAAGCGCATCTCATTGAATTCCTCCCACTCACTCGTATGTCATGTTGAAAATTTAGTATCAGTTGTGCATCGACGGCTTGTGATTCCATGGATGAGGTGCGAGATGTGTTTACTCTGTTTGGGTGATGGGCAAGTCTAGAGGACTTGAGGCCAAGTTTAGACTACATCTTGGGCTCATTAGTTTCAGTTGTGTAAGCATGTGCTTTTGGACTTATATGTCTAGTAGTATCCCTAGGAGTGGGATTTATAGCTCGGTGAGTAGTGGGATGGCTATATGATGAGTATGATGTGGCTGCGGGATGTGTCCAGATGGCTTGGATGTGATGAGAAGAGTTCGCTTGGGATGTGAGCATGACTATTGGGTGCTTGATTTCTAACTTGATGTGTCGTACAGTCTTGAGTTATGAGTTTGTTAGGGGTATTTCATGTTGTTCATTGTGGAGCAAAGTAGATTCTGATGTCTTGATGACAGGTTCAAACTAGGGAGAATTTAGCAATTGCATGGTGGTTGCAACTAGAATGGGGTCGTAGAGGATGCTAGTTGAGGCTAAGTAAGTGGGTTATCACCTGCAGGGTAGTCTACGAATCTGTGATTCTCATGATGTTTTGTAGAGAGTTTCTTTCTATCAATGGGTTATATGTGTTGCGATTTTGAGTTAGGATCGCTTGAGGAAGTTGGCTTGATTGACACGAGGGTGAATGTGAGTTTAGCAGATGATATGAGGTATGTTATGATTAGTTCTACATAAGTTCATGAAGGATTTGTCTAAATTATGGTGCGAGATCATGGCAGCTATGGAGAAATATCGTGGGTTATCGGATGTTCTGTTCTATGGCTTTGAGCCAAGTGGCGGAGTCTACTATCGAGGATCAGGTTGCATAGTTACGTGTTACATTAGATTTGTCTTGTGGCGTGTTTGTGGATCAATTATGATTTGACGAGGTTGGTTTTAAGGGTGACTTGAGCAAGGAAATTTCTGGATGCATGATGTATTAAACTATGGATATAGAGAAATCTTGGAATGATTCGGGTTGTTATTCGTGATGGATGTGATGTGCTAAGAGAAGAGAGTCACTCAGTTGCGTTAGGTGGGGTTACTTCTTTAGGTGTTGGTGTGCTAATAGAGCATAGGTCGTTCGGCTCGTTTGGGCAGTGCGTTCGATATTAGAGTAAGTTGGATGACTCTCGAGGAGGTTCTAATGGGTTCAAGATTCATATGTGGTATATGAGCAATTTCTGGATTTGTAAATGGAAAAAATCTGAGACTTGCATTAGATGGTGTCGAGACTCGCGATATTCCTGTATCAAAATGAATTTTACATTTTAGTATCATAGAGGTTAAGAAACATCTTTAGATTCACCAAAACGTCTCCTTAGAGTGGGTATCTCGGTTGTGGTACTTTGGGGTGCTTAAGAGGGAATTATAGCGGTTATGGGCTTTAGGGCAATGTGTTCATGCTAGGATCTTTTGTGGTGAGCATTGGGCTAAGGGTCGTAGACTACTGGCAAGGAGAAGTGTTAACTTAAAGGTACTCTGGAAGGAACTCGAAGAAATAGAGCAACTTGGTAGTAGGTTGGATCAATATTATAATGGTATGATTCGTTTTTGGTTCTTATAATGTGGTGAGGCTTTACCGGTGTTTCGTGGCAATACTCTTAGGTTTGGTGACCTACGTGATTTGGTTGAGTTAGAGAGATTCAATTCTGATGGCTTGGTTATGTGCAAATGGGTTTCGACGAGTCTCGATGATTTCTGTCACAGCTTGAGATGGATATTTTCTACAGGCATGGGGAGTTTGTTGCGCATTGTGATTTTCTCCTGGATGGAATCATGTTTATCCGGCTGATTGAGTGTGTATTCTACTTGTGACTCAGAGTTAATAATGGGATTCTCGTGTTTTGATATGATGGCATGATAGATGCGGTGCGACGTGTGGAATTGAGAATTTTATGTATAAGGTTGCAGTTCATTTTCGAAGGGAAGGCCAGGAGTCTTAGATAGTACGGACGGTTTCTGATGTTTAGAAGAATGTTGGCACTATCTGGTATCACCTGAAAAGAGTGCGCATTTCAGAAGGAGCCTAGTGTTTTGACATATGGATACTTTATTGTTATTGCGGTACTCGCCTAGTTGATCGACTACTGATGTTCATATTTTGCTATGTGGCACGGAGAATGATAGAATTATTTCTCGTGAGATGATTGTATAAGAGGGTGGTGTTAGTCATTCAAGTTATGGAGTTGGGATCAGATATGGTGATTTCTGTATTCTAGTGATTTGGAGACTGGGAGTCTAAGATGGGGACTATTCCTTAGTTGCGGACTATAAATATATGACCAGAGTTAGACATCTGATGGAAGGTTTTAGCGAATCTTTGGGAAGGTTATCTATCTATTTCGGGAGGATCGAAATTGATTGGAGGCGACAGGTATGCCTATTGAGGATATGCAGTCTACATCGGGTCGGATTTGTTTACTTAGTACCGCTATTATTGAGGGGTGTGTCATTCGGTTAGAGAGAGCTTGTTCATGTTCTGATAGGTTCTATATGTTACTCTGCTATGCTACAATGGGTTGTGATATGTTGGTTATTTTCTCACAAGATGTGTTTCTGTTCGAGCCTTGTGGCGAAATTCGAACGAGATGGTTCTTGAGTGTGTGAACTGTTGATTGTGCCTTGGTTATGGTCTTTCCCATTTGAAGTATATTGTGCTATCTGTTTCTCCATGGTTATGGTCACACACTTCGTGTGTTTATTGTTGTTTGCCGTATGGTTGTTAATTTTGAGCTTTAGGGCTCGAGGTATTTCATGTGGACCGGTGTTTGGATTGGGTCACGCACTGTGGTGGAGTTATGTTGGGATATGATCCTTCGTGTTTGATTCGTGTGTCTTGGTTCTACTATGAGTGATGGGTTCATAGCATTGCACTTGTGGTGGTACATGTTGAGCTTGCGAGACAGTTCTCTCATTTGTTACACTTTCCATTTTTGGGTACATTTGAGTTGTTTCTTATTGGTGCAGGGATTGCACGATTTGTGGCTCTAGATAGTATTGGTGTCTCATGTTAGTAGAGCAGTTTTTTTTATGAGATGACGTCATTGGACCTAGAGTGTGTGCTATCGGATTTGATTATCGTATGTTTGGAAGAATAATATCGGAAGTCAGCTTAGAATTTGGTCTATGGTTCTTGTTGGGCAAGAGAGCTCCACGACTTGTTGATCTGATAGGTGGTTATGAGTATCTGCGTGTTTCCTTCATCATTGGCAGTGTACGAAGGGTTAGAATAAGTTTACTTGATATGAGGTTTGTTACCGGTACTGGATTCGTTGTTGAACAGTTATTGTGGTGGGAAGTTAATTCTAAGAGTATCTGAATTATGTGTTATATCATGTGATTACATCTTGGGTTATGGTTATGGCTTTGATACAAGTTTGTTCAGACTTATATAGTGTATGGATATGAGAATCGGGTCTTGTAATGGATTCTGGATGCTAGAAATTGGGTTCCAAGTTTTATGGACTAAGTGTGAAGGCACGTTTGAAGATAAACGTATGTTTAAGTGGGGGAGAATGTAGTTCGTTTTGAGCATTTGCATTCTATTCGATGGTTCGAGGTCATGAGTAGCTTCATATGATGTATTATGACTTGTATGTAACGTCAATTTTGGTTTTTGGGTGATTCGGGATTGATCTGGAAGAATGGTTTTCATCTTAGAAGTCTTAAGTTAAAAGAGTTGACCAAGTTTGATTTTTGTGTATTTGATCCCGTATCAAAGTTTTGATGGTTCGTTAGGTCCAGATGGTGATTTTGGACTTGTGCGTATGCTCGGATTTGCATTTGGATGTTTCTAGATAGTTTTGGCGCTAATTTACAAAAGTTGGCAATTTGAAGGTTTTAAAAGTTCATAGGTTTGACGGGGAGTTGACTTTGATGATATCGGATTCGAATTGTTGTTCCGGGAGTTGAAATAGGCTCGTTATGTCATTTGGAACTTGTGTGCAAAATTTTAGATCATTCCGAGTTGATTTAATATGGTTCGGCACGAGTTTTGGAAATTGAAAATTCAAAAGTTCATTAAGTTTGATTTAAGGTCCAACTCGTGGTTCTGATGTTATTATGTGTGATTTGAGGCCTCAAGTAGGCCCATATTATGTTTTAGGACTTGGTATGTTCGGACGGGGTTCCGAGGGGTTCGATTGAGCTTCGAGGTGGTTTCGGACCATTTTTAAGCCATTTTCAACTGCTGATTTTTTGCTACAGGGGTGTACATCGTGATCGAGGTGCTCTGGGCCGCGATCGGGAAGGGTAAAATAGAAAATTGGACCTATGAATCGTGTTCACCGAGGAAGCTTTGCGTTCGCGAAGAAAAAATTTCTGCTCTCACTAAGAAGACTTCGGGAGCTTATATCTTGCAATCCATAAGGAATTTTAAGATAATCCAAAAGTAAAAGTTGTAGTGCTTTGTGTCCAATTTGGAGAAAAGCAAATCATTTGTTATTTAGAGTTTTGAATAAATAGCTATGGCTGTTACATTACAGGCTGTCTGGGAAGAATTGGGAAGGGTTAATTGAATTTGTTCGCGATCACAAGGACATGGACACAACCGTGAAGGGTAAAACTATGCTGGAATTCTATTTGAGTCATGGTAGCGTGGTTGGAGACCGCAATCGCAAAGAAGGACCACTGGTTGGGCATTAAAATATCAAATTTCGAGATTTTGAGTTTATTTTCTTCACATTTTGAGTTTTTGGAACACAAGGCGATTTTGAAGGAGATAAACACCCAAATCTTGAGGGTAAGTAATTTTATCTTTGTTTTGATTATTTATTTTGGTTTTTCATGGATTATTACACCTAAATTAAGGATTTGAAGAGAAGAAATTGGGGGGTTTGGTCTAAACTTTCCCAAAGTGAATTATTGAGTTTCGAACATCGACTCGGAGTCAGATTTTAGTGAAATATATGGTTGGACTCGTAATTGAATGGGTTGTTGGAATGTATGAGTTTTGTCAGGTTCCGAGGTGCGGGCCCGGGTTTGACTTTTTGGTTGGCTTTAGGTATTTGACTAAAGATTCAACCTTCATCGCTTGGGTTTTTTTCCTATAGAATTATCTGATATTTTTAAGTTGCTTTTGGCTAGTTTTGAGTCGTTCAAAGGTTAATTTTCGCGGGATCGCATTTCTAGAGTATTGTTTGGCTTACTCGGTATTCAATTTTGCTTGTTTCGAGGTAAGTAACATATCTAAACCTCGATTTGAGGGTAAATTGTTATAACCCATATTTGTACATGTTATATTACACCGTAAGATAGTCTACCTTGGTTCGAGAAGAGAATTACCTTTGAGACAATAAGAGTTTAGTCCTATTGGTTCTAAACGATGCAAAGGTGTATAAGGGCGGTTAACAAGTATTAGAGGATAAACGAGTTAAGGAAGTTGTAACTCGCGTTTTTGGGAAAATCGAGAGGTGTTTAACATTACCAATATGTCATGTTTTAAGGTATTTGAATGATATGATATCCGTTTCATAAGTCTTGAAGTCAAACGAGTTATGAAACAAAAGTCGACAAAAGTTGTCGCAACTTAGGTTCACAATTTTACTTAAACGTTAGGTCAAATGTTTCTGCGATTTTCTCCCAATTTACAAGGAGTTACGGGGTGATCTACCTACCAAATTAAAGGTCTATGAGTCTAGTTTCCAATGCTTCAAACCGTTTGTCAATACGATCTTGGAGTATTGAGATAATTGCATTTTTGTAGAACTGGGCAGGCTGGTAGGTGACAAGTAGGTGCATCACCTACTTGCCAAAAGTAAGGGCTAAAAGTTAAAAGCCCCAAGTCGGTTAAGAGAGGGCTTTTAAAAGCTTCTAAAGCCTGATAATTCACTATCATTTCACAGCTTCAAAACCTAAAAGAACCCCTGCAACCCCTCCCCAAAATAATACCACACAAACCCTAATTGATTTTCCCCTCTTTCAAGTTCTAGTTGAAGGTAAACCCTAGAGTTTGAGGAACCAAAGCAATGGCTGAGTTATCTAACAAGCAAGGTGAGTTTACTGCTCTATTTAGTACATGTTTTCTACTGTTAAGTCTTGATAAGTCGTTCTATGTGCGTAAGAACTCACGGGACGGTGATCGGAAGCCTTGAGTTCGAGTTATTCACTTGTAGCGGACTGATTTGTGAACTGTTTTGTGTTGCTGTAAAGCTGCGTGTTTCACTTCTTATTTGTGGAGTTTTGGAGGAGAAAGGGTGTGGAGAAACACCATATATGCTTAGGGTTGTGGCCTGATAGTTGCTTGTAACATTTCCGGGTCGTTTGACACGACTATAGTGGCCATCGTATGTATGAAGCGATTGGCTTGTGCGTGGAATATTTTGGGAGGTTCAATATGATTCTTATTGATTTTTTTTGGCTGTTTGGTGGCTGTTTTGACTTGTGTGAAGTCATATATATAGGGGAGGTGCTTTCCGTTTTATTG